>CAEGAG010108657.1:0-142722 GCA_903067065.1 Brachyrhaphis terrabensis | reverse complement strand
CAGATATTTTATTTGATTTCATAGAAATTCCTTGCTGACCCAAATGTGATGGTAAACACTCAGATCAGCTGATTATTTTGGCATACATATTAATATAGTTACATTGTGGCACTTTATTTTTTAAAATGTGCAACATTCTGGATTGAGATAATGGAGTCAAAAAATTTAAACAAATTCCCTCAACTGAACTTTATTTTATTTTTAAATCTAAACAAAAATGAAATTCTCATTACACCAAACTAATGTTATGTGATTTAGTCTTTCACGTTTGCACAAACTGCAGCTCAGACAGAATCTGATCACAGCTACACTGTTTCTCTTCTTTATTGCTGCCTGTTTTTCAGAGACAAGCTGCTAAATCAAGAGCAGGAAAAGTTACCACATTTATTTTAAAAACAAATTTTAAGAAAGATTTACACCTGGCAGAAAGGGATTGTAATGTTTGGTATTTTACTTGAACAGTGATTTCAATTAATGAAACTTTAAACAACATAAGTGATCAGGTGTAGATCATTCCTTTCTAATTCCCTTTTCTGCTTTCTGCTTGTTTCTTTTACAGGCATCTGAAGAGAGGGAGCGTGATGTACGAACCTTCACACACACATCTAATTTCTGGCTCTGATGTTTTTATTGTTATGGCTTTCACTTTACATCTGGGTCTTATTTAGTGATAATGCTTAACAAAAACCAGTACTCATGGAGTATCTATAAAGACTTAAACTATGACCCCTTAGTTTTTTCTGGGACTTTTACTTCATCTTTCCCATTATTTGGGTGCATTTTCTCTGTGGGGTCCAAAACCAGCCCTGCTTAGATAACTGTAACCTCGGCAATCCAGTTAATGCAGGTCTAAGGAGAGTTAAACCAATGGAGGCTTGACATCAGATGGATTGATGATTGATAAATGAACTTTGGTAATCATGACTCCTTTCCTCTCTCCTCCACAGAGAAGGGAGCTCCAATCCCAGAAATTAGAATGAATAAAATTACAACTCATAACCTCCAAAAGTCACAGCAGTTACTTTTCAAAACGCACATAAACAATCTAATTTCAGCTGATTGTAATTTAATTATGAAGACGTTTGACTATATAATGTCAAATACCAACCATGAAATTCTCATGGTTTTATGATCAATGGAAATGCAGCTACTGATGGATCGATCTTTCTGGTTTATCTGAAAATAAAGTTTATGATCCACTCATTCCTCAGGTCATGGAGACATTAATCTGCCAGCAACATGCTCAGCAACTTTGAATCTTTCTGATTTTTCATTATTTTGCATATAAATAATGATTGGTAAAAATACTGTAACTCGAATGTTATGTTTCTGTTACAGAGGGAGTTGAATGATATTGTTCTGGCTGCTCGTCATGAGGTAACAAGGAGTTTCCATCACCGTTGTTATTTTAGCTACCGGTACTTCTTTACAGTTTGTTACTTTAGATCATTATTTCTCAGTCCCTTAAAGGCACATTCAGCAAACCATCAGATGTTTACACTTTATCTGTAGTTCACTTGTGACACTCTCAGAATACCTCTGTGAAAGATATTGGAAACTAGAAGCGTACACACTCCGTGCTTGCTTCCTTAACAACCTACAGCCAGGGCACTTACAGGCTAGCTATAGGTTAGCTTTCACTTTACAGTACTGTACTGTATTATCTAATCTGGTAAACTATACGCTGGAACCTCTCAGCAAAGCTGGATTTGTTGTGTATTCTGTTGTTTTGCTGTTTTAGATGTTATGTACTGTGTTGTCATGCCGGTTCTGTGCAAATTATTTCTAGAACCTACAGGTCCGACATTAATGTGGCCAGGCTATGGAAAGTGAAATTGAACCACAGATTTAGTGAATAATTTATGATTGAAGAATATGGATCAACTTGTCATATAGTGCCAGGGTGATGTTGATAGTTAAATCATGAATAAAACACAGTATCTTGTATTTATTCAAAACATCTAATCTGGAACATTTAATTGTAACAATATTACTGATAGAAAACATGTTGGAAAGGATGCTGTCACTTCTACTTCTTACTAAATCAGTTTCATCTTTAATCAAGGTAGCTTAAGTGAAAATCCGCTTTAGAGAAAATAAACATTGAAAGGTCTGAGCAGACTAATGATTTCAGATTTAAGGATTCTCTCTCAATAGTGTGAGCAACAGAAAACAGAAATTTTTCTGCACTGTTTAGTTTGTTGATGTGTTTGTATTTTTCTCCATTATATGTCAATTATAGAAACGCAACTTCCACTATATATCCTTATCTGGAAGTTACGATGAGTTTCGAAAAGTGCCTCCACATAGTTCTACTGCCTCTCCAGCCCTGCCTGTCTATGATGCACTCAGACCTGTTCGTTCTGTTTCTAATGACCTCCCGACTAAATCAGACTTCATGAATAAAAACAGGGTTAGTACCTTTTTAAATGTGTTTAAATGCTGGGAAACAATTGTGATGTGTGTAGCTAGAACACAGAATGTATTCATACATTGTAAAATCTTTTTTGTTTTTTAATCAATGAACAGGTGAATGTTAAAGGAGACCTACTATTGCAATTTTTTTAATATATATATATATACTTCTGTTTGGATCTTAACTGCTTCTAAAAAACAGCACAGGTGCTTCAAACAACACCCAGCTCTGTCTTTGGTGTTTGGAAAATTAGCGTTTTCAAAGATCAATTGTTATGTCATAATCGATGGGCGCTGCGCTGTTACCTAGCAACCCCAGTTTGTCACCTTGCAACCCAAGCAGCACTCTAGCACGTTTGGTCAGCTGGTTTTACCGCTGTATGCACTGTACAATGGCTGCTGAAAAAGACAAGTGTTCTGTTGTTTACTTACCATCCAGAAACAACTTGTTGCATTCTTGCTAGGTGTGCAAGATGCTTTACTTCTGCTTTTCAAAGATGTGTGGTTGTATAATAATTTGCAGCCATTTTGCGGGTGAGTGTAAACGTTGAGTTGGGGTCGTGGGAAACAGCAGCTTATATGGATTTAGTGACAAGATGCCCTAAAACAGTTCATTCTGAACGCAGCTCAAAACGGACAGAACTGACCAGATTAATATCTCATTATCTAAGAATGATTTTGTGCAAAAAATGTAATGAACATGCTTTGTATCACCAATAGTCCTTTCTTAACCTGTTCAGGAGAGCATAAAAGGTCGCCTTTAAGCAAAATAAGCACCAACTAATGAATAAAGTTTGTCCATCCAGGCAGTGTCCTTCACAGTTTTCTAGTTTCTGTTTATAGTAAGTTCACATAAATATTTAGCTTAAACTGAAGAAACAGCATCCAACAATCAGAACTGTTTAAAGTATTTATAATTGTTCTTGTGTCTGAATTTCTCTGCTGCAGCTGGATATGTCTGTTGCTCCCGAGTCCTCCAGGACAGGATATTCACTTCGGTCTGCCACACCACTATCGCAACTACAGTTATCCAATGCTTCTGCCCCCTCACCTGCTGTTTTTGGAGCCTCATATATTGGTTTTGGAGCTTCATTTGGTGGTACTGCAGCCCCACCTGCTGCTTCTGCCCCCTCACCTGCTAGTTTTGGAGCCTCACCTGCTAGTTTTGGAGCCTCACCTGCTGGTTCTGCCCCCTCAACTGCTGGTTTTGGAGCCTCACCTGCTAGTTTTGGAGCCTCACCTGCTAGTTTTGGAGCCTCACCTGCTGCTTCTGCCCCCTCACCTGCTAGTTTTGGAGCCTCACCTGCTAGTTTTGCCCCCTCAACTGCTGGTTTTGGAGCCTCATCTGGTCTTTTTGGAACTTCATTTGGTGGTACTGCAGCCCCACCTGCTGGTTCTGCACCCCTGCCTACTATTTTTAGAGCCCCACTTGCTGGTTTTGTACCTCCAGCACAATCGCTGTCTGATGCCTTTAGACCTCAAAAACCTGCTCAGTCTGCGGCTGAATTTGTCGAAAGAGGATTTTCGTTTGGCTCTACATCAACAGCTTCTTTGAAACCAACTGGGTTACATTCATCATTAGTTCAGCCATTATCAGGGCATGTGTCCAAAGCAAGTTCTCCTGCTGATATAAGTCCAGCATTATTTGGGCAACCTCTCCCATTATCTGAATCTCCAAGAACAGGCTTCAGTTTTGGCAGGGTGGCACATAAAAAACGTAAACAATACCTGCCTTCCTGCTATACAGCTGGACCGCAGGAAGTCACACCTGATTCTGCAGGCGAAGCTCCTTTGACACATTTAGAATCTGAATGTTTTGCAAACCAAGAAGAGGAACTCTCAGGCTTACAACGCAATGAAGGACAGACAATGTTGTATAAGGTTACAGAATCTGATTCAACACCTCCCCAACATCTTAGTTTTCTTAGAGATTTAAGTCAAGTGCGCAATGGCGCTCCAACACCTCTCCCTGAAATGGGCTCCATCAAACTGAACCGCAGAGTAGCTCCACCACGATCTCGTCAAAGATATAGTGATGCTTCACTACCTCCCCTTCAAGTAACTAGAGGGATTCCACCACCTCCACCTCCAATGTGCAGAGGGGCTCCTCCGTTTCCAGGCGCCATTGGAGCTCCTCCACCTCCAGGGGCCTTTGGAGCTCCTCCACCTCCAGGGGCCTTTGGAGCTCCTCCACATCCAGGTGCCATTGGAGCTCCTCCTCCGTTTCCAGGCGCCATTGGAGCTCCTCCACCTCCAGGGGCCTTTGGAGCTCCTCCACCTCCAGGCGCCATTGGAGCTCCTCCTCCATTTCTAGGGGCCATTGGAGCTCCTAGTCGACCTCCAGGCGCCATTGGAGGTCCTACTCCTCCATCTCCAGTGGCCAGTGAAGCTCCACTACATTCTCGTCTTTGTCGTCGCGCCCCCACTTGTGCATTAAGATCAAATCGAATGAGTAGTCTGGTTTGTCAAGCATATTATCATCCATCCTTTGAGTAAGTTCTTGAACACAAACCATTCTGTCTTTATAAGCACTGAGCTGATATTTTCCATCTTATTACCTGGAATTGAGTCTTTTGTGTTGTGTGATGTTGGTCCAGAGGTCCAGGCCCAGAAGAGCAGAAGCTGAAGTGGATTAAGATCTTCCAACTGCAGCAGGCGGTAAGATGCTCTGTTGTTTAAATCGGTCCAAAGCGCAGAGAAGAAACTTATATCATAAATCATGCATAAAAAAGATCTCCATCTATATTTTATTTTATGAAGTAATAAAAACTTCTGCTCAACTCCAGTTTGTTGAGCTAGACTAGAAAGTCCTGTTTGTTTGTGTAAGTGTGAATAATCAAACTGTGATGCGAACCAAAAATCTGAACTCTGGTCCATCTACAAACCTCTGTCTCAGTTCGGTTGAAGTGATTTCTGGTGTAGTTTGAATGCGAACACCAAGCGAACTAGAGACCTCTCCAAAAGCAGGAAGTGGATGATAGAGCAGGGCATTCTGGGTAAATACAACCAAAACAAATGTGTGTCTAGTGCTAGTAGGAGAAATGGCTTGTGGTCTTTTACCAACGACAGAAGAGAAATCCTACAACCGTTAAAATCTGACTCTACTCCATTTTTATTTACATTTTCTGAAGGAGGAAGATGCACTCAGCTTCTTTTCCAGAAGTCTTTGTGTCGTTTCCTTCAGCGGTTTTTGGTGCAGCGCCACCACAGACGAAGAGGGGAGCAGGTTTTTCTATTAGTTTCGATCGGTTGATAGTGCAGTACGAAAGCAAACTGCACCATAAGAAAATGTAACAAGTGTTGCAATTTGCTGCTGTTTGGACTAAGAAAGCTGTTGGACAGATGGACTCATATCTAACTCTACATTACTGGAGCCAGATAGTTGTTGCTATGAGGTGCAACAACCAACCGCCTCTGGTCTTATCTGTCCAAACAATGTTGTTACAGAGGTCTTCGTTATTTTAAATAATACAAGTTTCTTCAAATGTTCCAAGCAAACGTAAAACATGCTGTAAGGTCTGCAGTGGAATATTTATTGACCTAAAAAGGCATTTAATACAATAAATTAAAAACTGCTGCTCCATAAAGTTATTTTTATAACAGATGCCAATTTGTATGAATTGATCAGTCTCAATATGCTTCAATATTACCTGTGGCGTCCCATAAGCCTCAATACTGGGTATAAGATTGTTTATTATGTATGTTAATGAGATATGTCCTGCTTTTGTGACAACTGCACTTTTCTCTCTAAATGTCATGGATGCAGAGATAATTGATTAAGTTTTTGTTGATTTTATTGAACAAAAATATTTAGTTTCAACCTTTCTGAGTTCTAACTTGTGTTAATCTTCTGTGTGCTGCAGGACGGATACTGGGAGTTAACTGTTAAGCTGGGAAACCTGATCAATGTCAACGTGGATGCGTTTGCTAACGTGTTCCTGAAGAACAAAGGCATTCATTCTCTAGGTGAGCCTTACGCTCTGTGTGGAAGAGCTGTTAACTTTAAGACGTTCACTGATCTGATGTTTTTTTACTATTTATCTTAGAGCAGTGGTTCCCAAAGTGTGGGGCGTGCCCCCTATAGGGGCGCAGTACCATTGCAGGGGGGGCGCGGGAAGCGGGATGAATTCCCGTGGTATTCATCCACACCACGGGAAGCGGTATGGATGAATGAAAAACAAACAGTTACACAAAAGTGTTTCACTGTAAAGATGGTTTGTAGTTTGTTTTGTTGCAACCTGAAGTGTGAAATAAACTTCAGTGGAGTTTGAAAACAAAATATGCGTATAAGTTTATGTCTGGTTGAACGATGTGTGTGCCCAGTTGATTTTTTTTTTGTTTGTTTGTTTTTGGGGGAGATTTTATTGTAATCCATAGGGGGGCCCAGAAGAAAATCTTTGGGAATCACTGTTCTAGAGAAAGATTAAAATAAAGTTGGTGGTTTTAAATCTCTCTCATCTACTTTTGGTTTTCTCCAGTGTTGTAACTGAACCGTGTGGATGTTTATGTTAAAGGTGAGAAGGTCAACGCAGGCATCCGGAGGCTGGTGGCGACTCTGTTGGTTCTGCAGCTGATGAGGGAGGAGGAGCTGGAGGAAGGAAAACTGCTGCAGAGTCTGTTTCACCTGAAGGAGCCGACTGGGTCCAGGTCTGAACCGCAACAGAACACATAGACACACGAGGAGAATCCGGTCACACTGAACCGTCCCAGTAGTGGAGTGCTCTTAGCTTAGCAGAACATGAATGAAAACGGACCAAAACAGAGCCAGACCTGGTCCAGGTGGAAAGTAAATTGCTTCTGCAGACCCAGAGGTCCATCTATTAGCAGCGACAGGAACATTGATCCAAACGCCAAACACTCAAGTTCTGGAACATGTTAGCTTAACTTCATATTTCTACCATCCAGGAAACGATCAATCAGATTAATTGTGACAAATCAATTATTGAAATAATCGTCAACTAATTTGGTAATCAATTAATCATAAAATGAAGTACAAAGACTCAAAAAAGGCCCTTTGCTGAAAGAATAACACTCAACAATAAGTAAACCAAAACTGAACCAAAAAAAATCCTTTGCTACAAATGATCAAGAAAACATTAAAGAAATGCTGTTATTACATTTTACGCAATAAAATGTTTATTTTTCTTATTTTAAAAAGGAATTAAATTTTTGTTTATTTGCATCATTTAATGTATTTCTAATATTGTATATATAAAAAAAGCCTAAATAGAAATTTAAATGTTTATGTATTTCTGTACATTCTGCTGATTTTCTGTCTATCAATGGCAGGAACACAAAGTATAGACTGGATAAAGTCTAGATAAAAGCACGAGTTTATTACACCTTCACTTTGTTATATATAAAGCTGAATTTTTCCTCTACATTTTCTAAAACATATCTCAACGTAATTCCTGCTAAGTCTGTAGACAGTCATTTAAGAAAACATAATCAACCCTTATGTATTAAACTTTGTTTAGTAAGTTATGTATGTAAGAGTTTTGTACATTTTTAGCTTAATTACTTGCATGAGCAGAGATGTGAGTGTTTGCTTCCAGGTCAGTGTTTCTGAATGTTTTCCCCTTGCAGGTCTGAGCGCTGGCAGCAGGTGAAGAAGGCAGTGGACTGGGTGCGTTGGGCCGACCGGGAGTATCCATGCGCCTACAGCCGGCTGGAGTTCGGCTGGAGCTGGGAGTCTTCCACCCGCCAGCTGCTAGGCTTCGAACGCTTCCCCCCGTTCTCACCGCTCATCAGCCTGGAGCTGCAGAAGGCTACAGCTCCGCTGGCCGTCCACTGAGGAAATGATGCAACACTTTCTGAAAGTCATATATCAATTTGTATTTTGTTTTGCTTTTTATCTGCTTCGGTTCGTGCTTTGGAAAGAGGTAAAGAAGATCAAAAATATATATAATATATAATATTAAAACACGAGAGGAAGGAAGAGAAAGATTCATGTTTCATCCACTTAAATGATATAAAATTAGTAAAATTACATTCACAGATCGATAAATAGAATTAGAAACAAAACCGTTATTAATCACCAACTGGAGAACATAATTGATGCCACAATGTCTTCCGCCCTAATAAATTCAGAGAGCCAAACCTTGGTTTGTTTGGTTTTATCTTAAAAACTAACAAGAATAGTTTAAAATTAGTTTATTTGTGATACTTTTGGAGTTTAATTGTTGTTCTCCCAAAAACAGATTTTTTTGGGAGAAATTTGCTAATTTTTAACTCACTTTCAGATACTACTTTTATCTGAGGATGGCTTAAAACTAAAATATAATTTTTTGTCTTTTCTTTATTTTTTGTTGTTTTGCAGCAGTTTAAGGTGCCTTCTTTGATTTTACTAACAGTTTAAACCTCCTTTTATACATTGCTTTACATATAAAATTAGCTTTCACCTGGAAATAGTAGCAGGCATTAGAAAAACAAAACAGCAAAAATAATAAAATAAAATTTCAAAGGCTCTTTAAGTACTTTATTCATTTATTATGTCAACAAAATCATCCAAAGAATTCTAAGGTGGTTTGTTTTTATACCTGTGTTTATTGAATCTGTGATCATTTTTATTCAACTGATTAAAGTAATCTGAAAATGTTTTTTTTAATCTAATTCTTTTGAATGGCATTTGGGTAATAGTCAGAAAATTAAATGATCAAAGCCAAAGTTCTTACCATGTATTTGTTTCAATCATCTCATCTTGTGATTCTCTTATTGAAATTTTGACATTTTTGATGAATGAACTTGTACAACTTACTGTCTTTGTTGTCCTATTCATAGCAAAATTTGAATAAATTACTAATGTAGCAATTGTAACTGTCTCAAATTATTTTATTTCCTGGGTGTCTGTCTGTTTTTGTTCAATGTGAAATTTATCTAGATCGAAAATAAAATTATTTTCTGGGCAGTAGTTGGTGCAATGTGTTTATGAATGAAGTGAGCCTCTAGGGATGTTGGTGCACGGTTATGCTGGTAAGTAAATTAAAGATGCCAACCTATGATTGTTTTGTATAAGCAATGTTTGCTTTTATATCTTGTTTCTGAGTTTATCAGCTTTTGCGTCAAACCAGGTAAATACCTCAACTCAAAGACTAATTCTCTGAGCTTTAGCATTTTCCAGATTTAAAGGAATGCTTTAGAAAGTAAATATAAAATAAAGGGCATAAAGCTGAGATAGAAGTATTACATTTTTTTTTAATCCCATGTTATTTCAAAAGAAATCTCGCGATATCTTTTCTAATCTTACTAACTCCCCCGCTCTCGAAGGTTCTATTTCGCGCTGTTGGACAGTTGGGGAAGGGGAGGGGAGGGGGTACGATGGACGGTTGAAAGCTGGCAATTTTTTGGAGAAAGTTGATTTTAAGAAAAGGTATTAACATTTTGACTTGATTTGAATCTCGAGGTATACCAAAAACGTTTACACAGTTATATATAATGGGGAAAAGCGACGTATATTGATAGCGAAGTCCCAGTGACCTATTCCTTAGCATCGAAGTTATGCTAAGCTAATAGAAATGTTGAACAGAATGTTGGCCGATTTTACAGTTTGAAGGAATTATCAAGAATATACCTCCTACGCCGCACCCAAATAAATAACTGCTTCCATTTAACATTAAATTGTAGGGTTTGATACCTTACTACTATTTTTATTACTATGGGGCGGAGCGGAGGCGGGTATTCAGACGTTGAAGCTGAAGCAGCCATATAAACGGCAGTAGGGCTGTTGTAAACGAATATTTTAGTAATCGAGTAATCTATCGATTATTCTTACAATTAATCGAGTAATCGGATAAAAAAAATTATAAAATAAACTATTGGCAAATCTGCAATAACACCAGTTAGTCCAGATCAGTCCAATATCTCCTTTTTGAGCATCCCTAACAGTTAAATGTTTGTAGTTTAGAAAGTTTACTTGTAACAGTAGTTTGCTTTAACCTGAAGAAAAGTTATACTAAGATATTCAAGTGCACTAATTTGGATATTATAACATTTAATATTATTAAGTTGGAATCTGCACTGACAGCTCATCTGCCATGATAGCAGCTTTAGTTTCAGTTTTATTTTATTTATGGATTTAAGGCTTTCATTTATGTGTGAGGTTTGAGGATGCTTTAAGCATTATTTTTAACCATCACAGAAAAATCTAAATGCAGTGAAATGTTTTTTATGTATTGGAAAACAGAATGTAATCTATATGTTAGGAAAAAAATAAACTCTTACTCAAAATGTAAAGGTTTGAGTTTGTACAGAGTTCTGCAGCCTTAACTAGTCATGGTAAAATGCAAAAATGTTGCTATTTTTATTAAAACTATGTTATTATTTATTCTTGATTGCTTAGGTATAAACAAATATAGAATTACTACAAAAAATATTAATCAAAAATTTCTAATTCATACATAACAGTAGCAAGAAGAAAAAAGATTGTAACTTTTCAGGATGGAAAGACACCAATAAATAAATGCTTTTCAGCTTATGCCTGTAATCTGTTGCTGCGTATTTTTATTAACAAACTTACATTAAGTCCTGCATAATTTCTCTCAGTTCCACCCTCACATACAATTTACACTACACCCGGTTAAGTAACCGCTATGTTTAAGCGGTAGATGTAACGTTAGCAAAATAATGTGCCTCAATTTACATCTATAACATGGCAGATTATCACACAACGTAGTTAGCAAAGAGAACATAAACGTTACCTGTTGGCAACCGTGTACGAGTTGGATGCATGTAGCGGGTGTTTTCTCTTCAGATGCTGCAACATTGATGTCGTGCTGTTGTGGTACGCCAATTCTGCTTTGCAGTGGATGCATTGCGCTGTGTTGTCCTTTCTGTTTAGCCTAAAATGTTCCCAAACTTTTGACATTTTTTGTCGCTTTCGGGGTTCTCCTTCTGAGCATTCTCCGGTTCCCTCCATAGCTACAAACTTAGCACATGTGCTCCAGGCGCTAACGGAAGTGGTAGCGTTGTGCGTGCAACACAAAAACCCTCCGGCTAGACCAGTGTGCTGCGTATTTAACAGCATTGCTTATTATAATACAATAAATTTAGCGAAGCTTCGAGGCAGATAAATTTCCTCGAGGATTTTTTGTAATCGAGTTACTCAAGTTACTCGATGAATCGTTTCAGCCCTAAACGGCAGAATGTTACAGTATGTAGAATAATGAATACAGTCTGATTAAACTCAATAACTGCAGCTAATTAATTAATTGTTTCATGTTTCTTTAAGTTGACACAAAGTATAATAAGTCACCAAACACCATCACTTTGTGCTCTTTTATTTAGCAGATCAGTCAGATCAGAGTAGTAAGCAATTCTGGTAAATTGCTTTCTAATGTAAAAGAATAACACTGCTGTATATGTGTGTGTGTGTGTGTGTGTAGTACATAAAATGCATTCAAGATCACCTGAGCTTTTTCTGAATGGCCAGTGATCCAGTCGAGTTCAGATAAGGAATAAATGTGACAATATAGCAGAGACCTCACCACCTTCAGCACTGGAGAAGAGACAATGAAGGGAAACTCCCCACCTGAACACCCCCACCAATCACAGCACCTTCACCTGTGGTTAGTGCCAATGCCAACATGTGTGTGTGTTAACCCTTGTGAAAGACATTAAGGATACTCAGAGTTCACACAGGGTAGTAAAATGTAGTAGAGGGTAGTAAGTTAAATTAACTTAAGTAAAGGCCATAAAAGGTAACAAACAGGATTTGACTTGGTAGTTTTCATCATCCTTTCAGTATATTTTGACTTTTCAATTTATGATAACTTTTCATGTTAAATGCATGTTTTTTTTTTTAGTAAGAGCATTTCTTAAGGTGTTCAAATGCAGCCTGGGGGCCTTTGGTGGCCCTTCACACAGATTTTGTGCGACACCCAACTGCAATTCAAAAATGAAACAAATTTGGTTCATCCATCACAGGTGCTTGATGAGATAGAGACTTTTTATTTGTAATACGGCTAATAATTTACTTACAATGGAAAATGTTAAGCAAAAGCCAAAGTTTGTCTGTTTATAACCAACATTTTGCAAAAAGTAGGCCCACATTTATCCTGAGTTTTACTGAAAATAAATTTGTTCAAATAAGCCCAGAAGAAAACTGAAAACTTTTCTTATAATATAGCAAATGTGCAAAGGAACAGGCAGCATAACCTGTTTGACAACTGCTCAGTGCTCCTGGAGCTCAAAAACATTTTATGAAAAGAAGAAGTTCAAATTACACTATGCTACTTGTCATGATAAAAAAAAAACCGAACATCATACTACACTTGAACTTTAAAAGCTAAAATATCCGTGGGTCAAGTTGTGCTTTTTATAAACCCTCTGAACAAAATTCAAAGAATGTTTATAGCAGGGGTGTTCAAAGTGTGTCCCTGGGGCCATTTATTAAATGTATTTTCTGCTTTCTGTTGGTATGGTTGGCCACAAGTTATATTTATTTCTGTCCTATTTTAATCACTTTGGTTAATTTTCTGCTTGTTTCTCGTTTTATTTATTTATTCAATGAAGCTTTAGATTTTCTTTTAAGATCTCTTTTCTGTCAGGGCTTTGGAAGTCTCTCTGACTGCATGTTGCCATTTGTGTCACTTGATGCCGTTCCAAATAGCTGAAGCAGAAGGGCGGATTTCTCGGCTCTTGTGTCAAACCAGGTAAATATTTCAACTCATAGAAATAAAGCAAATATAACCAAGAAAATCTTTTTTATTTCCGTAATTTCTCTGTAGTTTACAGATTCAGGTGGTTTAGAGGAGAGGTTCAGGTTTGTGTCGCAGCTTCACTTCTGTGTTTGTTTTCAACAGGAAAAATTAATCAGGTTTTAATTTTGAAAATATTAGATTTTATCTGATGTTTGTATACATGATACATTTTTAGTTTAATTCTAAAGAGGTAGATTTTTGTCATTTTGTAAACCAATGATTTACAGTAAGTAGAACCATGTTGATCCAGAGTTTTACTGAAAAAAATTACTTTTCTGCGCCCAAATCTGCTTTTATTAAATTTGAATAAGTTTAATGCTTTGAAAGAATCTGACCCAATTTGTGTTCTTATTACTGAAAATAAATTTGTAAAATGCAGCCTAAAATAAACTGAAAACAACACAACTTTCTTTTAATACAGCAAACATGGAACATTCCTTTTATCTTTTGGATCTTCAGTTAACATCAATTGCGTAACTGAAGAATGTTTCTTCAGGCTGTGTTTGACAGCTGCTCTGTGCTCCTGGAGCTCAAAAACTTGCTTTTCAAGGAGAAGAGGAAGCTCAAATCAGTGGCGACAATCAACAAACAGGTGAGAGGATGCATTTTTACCTGACCATTTGGTAAACCATTAATGACAATCTTTAACTGTGTTAATGAACCAGATAATACAACATTTGTGGCACAGGTTATAGGTATTTTATTCTGAATAAATTAGAGAACATCAACTTTAAGTTTGGTTGTTAAGCTCTAAAAGCTTTTAAAGTTTTTAGCCTTTCAAAACCTTTAAGGTTTTTATAGGTATTTAAAGTCAAGATAAACTCAAGCTATAAGCCACTAAAGCTATCCAACATTTAAGCAACTTAAATTAGCTGCTTTTCAGACTTCCGTTAACTATGTATTGGTGGTGCTATAAATGTTGTATAATCTGGTTTGTTAGCAATGTTAAAAAAATAACCTTTTGCTTTAAATACAGAAAATTATAACCTTTTAGGGTGGCAATATTTTGATTGATGGGTTTCAGCTTTACACTTGGTATGAGAAAGCGTTATATTTAGCAGTTATTAGATTTGCATTTGGTAGATAACTTTACCCTTAGTATACTAGTTTTACTTTTAATAGCTATCAGCTTTCTATCTTTTAGCTTTTTATTGAGTAACTGGGATCTTTACAGTTAACTTGACTTTTTTCCATAGCTTTTAGTTTGGCTCTGAGATTGCAAAACTATGGAGGAAAATAAACATTTTAACAGATTTTATCATTTAATATGAACTTTACAGCTTGGCATGCTGAGACGAACTGTTCTGAATTTATGTCATACATTTCAAGACTTATTGAGGACTTCATAACTGTACCAAATTGAATTAATAGTCCAGATATGGAAATACAGTGTCATATATTTGTCTACATCTCCCACAGTGCTCTCTGGCAGTGACCTCCGACTTGTCCAACCTGAGCTCCAACAGGCTGCGCAGCATCCAGAAGAACCAGACGCCGGTGGTCGACTTTGATTATCTGTACAAACGTGAGCGCCATTCTTCTGTCAGTGGATGAGTGGAAGATGGACACTTCATCATCTCCAGGTCTTCCTCCCTGTAAGTCACAGAAGAGAACTCCTCTAACACATAAAGGTCTTACCACATGAACCAAATACTGCAAATATAAATCCAAAAATCAAAAAGAGATCAGGAAAAAGTCAAACTATAAGAATTAGATATAAAACACAGTCATTGCAGGAGGTTCAGGGAGTGACAGGGATTTAATTTCATGATATTTTTACAGCCTCACTGTTAGATGGAACATTCAGTGTAAGAGAAAGATGTTATGTTAGGGACTCGAGGGTCACAACCCCCAAAGTGTGCCGTTGAGCTTGAAAAAAACGTATAAAATTTCTCCCCCTTCTGGCCATACAAATATAATTAATTCTGTATTTAGTACGTTATTTCTGTATTTATTTCTAGTTTTAAGAAATTAATAACACAATTAAAAACATGTAAAGTATCTGACTATTATTGGTGAACTTACATGTACCAAAAAAATTGTAAGTAGCAGCACAAGCATGCTAAGGAACATGTTAATACTTCTATGGCCTTGTTTTTACCTTCCAGCATTGTGAGCATTTAAACTGTCATGGTTAAAAGTCGTTATATTATGGCTCATGGTAGAAAGACACAAAGTACAGTATGTGTCTTATAAAAACGGTCTATCAATGGTGGTGAAAAATGTCATACTATGCTATGTCATGGTAAAAAACATCAGACTATCAGACTATACTAGGAATGATGGTGAAAAGGCATCATTCTACATTGAATCATGGTTAAAAAATAAATCATACTATATACTATCGGTCGTGGTAAATAAAGTTTATAAGCTGTTCACTCATGTCCCTAAAAAGTCCTAGAGGAAAACCAAACGCTTTCAAATTATGTAGTTTTACTTGTTAACATTTATCACATACTTCTAACATAGCAATCAATTAATTGTCTTTTTATGTCTTTTATTTACTTTCCCTAACATTTTATTGCCTTTTATGTTATTAATGCTGCAGCAGAGAACAATACAGGACCAAAGAATCAGACAGAGACATCCTGTAGTGCTGATGATCATGCTTTATTAAATCAATAATTGCAAAAAAAACTCAAGGAGGCTGCAAAAACACAAAGCTACAGCTAACTTCAATCCAACAAAGTGCAGGATGACGCCAAAGGACACAGCGTTTATTCGCTGTTGTTTGTGGCTGCTGGTCGTCTCATTGGCGCCACCCTGTGGACCGACGGGTGAACCTCTACAAACTAACACACAAGCACACTGCAGACCTCCGAGAGGAAGCTCTGCATCTGAAAACGAGCGCCGGCAGGACTCTGGCCAGGTTGATGGAACGACGGAAGAGTCTGAGTCGACGGTCGTTTTCCAGAAGCGGAGCACAAAACAAAAAAAAGAAACACTTTGGGCTCAAGCAGTGCAGGCCGCTCGCACTGTGAGCCTGTCATAGACACGGCAGTATGACATAATCAGTCGGCACACGAGGTCCAGTCGTCCTGCTTGCATGAGGGTAGATGCAAACAGCACTCAGGATCTCATGCTCCTGTTACAAACTAAAGCGCCGCTCCCTTCGCAGCGGTGCGCTCAAAGTTTTGTCTCCGATTCATAACATCAACAGGGAGCCTCTCTACCTGTTGAGGCAAACTTAAAGACTTCAACTTATCGTTGAGGCACAGAGTTTAGTTTCCCAGTTTAGCAGGGTATTCGTTCCAATGGAAACTTTCTCCTGTTAAACCATATTTAGTTTCTTTAAGTTTCAGTTAATATTATTGTCATAAATAACAATGCATACATTTCCCATAACCGGTAAACTCGGCTATATACATTATGTACATGTCAAAGAAAAATGGATCAAACATCCTAAGTCATAGCTATCCAATATGGCACATTTTACAACTTTAGACTTTAGTCTAGTTTGGCATAAATTAACGTCAGGTTTGGTACAAAAATAGTTCCTATTTACAAGAATATTCCAGATCCTTATCAAGTAGACTACTGTGTTTCATCAATAAATAAAAAGTCATGAAAGAAGGGAAAAGGGGACATTTGAAATATCAGATTATTTTTTTTTTACACCGATCGAATGCTGATGTGAACGGTTGCTGAGTCCGATCCGAGCTCATTGGACAGTCTGAGGGTGTAGGCGCCGGCATCCTCCTCCTTCACCCCTGTGATGATGAGGGTGGTCAGGTCCTCCGTGGTCTCGATGTGGAATCGTCCACCCGTGGACAAGTCGATCGTCTTGCCTGAGCGGGACCACTCTATGTGCTTGGTGTCACCGGAGAACGCACAAGCGACCGTCAGGACTTTGCCAGGTTCGATGCTGATGTCCTCTGGCAAAGCTTCAATTCTCGGAGCAGAACCTGAAAGTAGCAGAGTAATTTAAACTTAATAAGAGAGTTACATGAAGGTAAAAATACATAAAATAAATAATAATAAAAATAACACATATTCAGACATTTTCATACTTTTGAATGAGACATTATGCTTTATTGAACAAGTTAGGAACAAGTTAAGATGTTCATTACATCTTTTGCATAAAAATCATTCTTAGATCATGAGATTTTTTTAAGGTGACTTGTTATTGTAAATCTAAATAAACTGCTGCTGGTCACAACCCCCAAACTCAACGTTTACACTTCCATGTGAAAATGGCTGCAAACAGATGTTAAATTATTCAACCATGCATCTTTGAAAAGCAGAAGTGGAGCCTCCTGCACAACCAACAAGAATCCAGTAAGTGGTTTCAGGATGGGTAAGTCAGCAACAAAAGTCTTCTCTTTTCCAGCAGCCATTGTACAGCACATTAGAACAGCCAAATAATGTGCTGTAGCCCGGCAGGGATTGCTAGTTGCAACTGTTTGGGCTTGGCTGTGGCTGCTGATTACCTACTAGTGGTGGTTTTTCAAACGGCTCATTTTCCAGACACCAAAAAACATAAATTTATTGTCAAAAACAGTGCGGTGCTTGGGATGTTTTCAGAAGCAGTAGAGATGAAAACGGAAGCAAAAAAATGTGTAAAAGATCAATTTTGCATAACAGGTCTCCTTAAAGCAGTTCAGAAAAGCTGACATGATGTTGTGGCTTAATTAATTAATCCACAACACTGAAGATAACTGGAAAGACCTAAAGAAATGAGGCAAAATATCAAGAACTGTGAACCAAATTTAATAACATAGATCTTTATGCGTCAATGTTTTTAGCCATTAGCTAATCTTCAAGATGCAAAGTGGTACACTTATTTGAGTGTAATAAAAAAAATTATTTCACTTCATTTAAATATTTTCAAGCCAAGTTTCATAGAATTAACCTTTAATCTGAAGGAGATACTAATAATCAAAAAGACCAGTTATCTCTCATTTGGGCCACTAAGGTGCCCAAATGAGGCCTTTATTTTTTGGTAAAGTATATTTAACAAAAAATATACTTTTTTGGTAACAAAAAAGTATATTTGTGTTCCCGGTTTTAATTGAAGCAGGAATACCAAAAAACTTGATTTGCTGAACAATCTTAGCACTTTTGTCTGTGGGATGCTGAAGAAATTACTGACTTCGCAGCTAAAGACTTTAACAAAGGTTGAAATCTCATACCGATTGCTCTCATTGAGGTTCCCTCCATGTGGGACGTCATTTCTGTGAGACTGCTGGAGCTCATGGCGTATGTCTCAGATGTCATGGAGGACATGCTGGACATTGACATGGTCTCAAACTTCATCTCAGCTGCCATGCTGCTGAAGGAGCTGGACTCCATCATGGATGACATCATTGTCTGTTGGGCAGAGGAGGAAAAGGCCGAAGACTCCTCCATTGTGTGGATTTCTTTCTTTGTCATCATGGATGAGGCCTTTGATGACTCCTGGTGACTCACCATCATTGACCCTGTTGAAAATTATATGGAAAATGAAATATAAAAACCTCATCAATCATCTCTAAATTAACATTCTAAACAAAAACATCTTTCGCTGGAGGAAAATCTCACCTTTAAGCGCCACTTGCTGCTCTCGGTAAGCTGTGACTTTCTTGTATATGGACTGAAACACCTGACCACTGAAGGAGAAGGAGGATTTGGACACTCCTCCATCTGCAATCATCTCACAGGTGTACTCTCCCTGGTCACTCTCTGCCAGCTCATGAATCAGAAGACTGCAGGATCCTTCAGAGTAGTGCATCTCAAAGCGGTTGCTCTGTGAAAGCCTCCTGCCGCTAACGTACCACACCACCTCTCTGACGCTGCTTTCACAGACGCAGGACATCTTGACTGAACCCTCGCAGGCCTCAGCTGTTAGCTGACTGAGGACTTTGGGAGGTTTAGGGGTCGGGGATTTCACAGTGGGAGGAGACACAACCCTCTTGGGGGACATAATTGGAGGAGGTGATTTTACCCTCGGAGGTGATTTGATTCCCTCAGGCTCAGGTGACTTCAATCCCCTTGGAGATTTGATACCTGGAGGTTCTGGAGACTTGATGCCTCTTGGTGTTTTGATTCCTGCGGGTTCTGGTGACTTGAGACCTCTTGGTGTTTTGATACCTGCAGGCTCTGGTGATTTAACACCACGGGGAGATTTTGCCTCTTCAGGTTCTGGTGACTTCACACCTCCAGGAGTTTTGACAGGTGTTGGTGACTTTAGTCTGGGTTCTGGAGATTTTAGCCCACGTGGTGACTTGATTCCTTCCGGTTCAGGAGATTTTACACCAGGAGTTGGTGATTTTAAGCTGCGAGCTGGAGAGGGTGCTGATGGCTCCGGAGATTTGATGCTCTTAGCAGATTTTGCTTCCTCTGGTTCAGGAGACTTTACACTTGGTGTGG
Organism: Brachyrhaphis terrabensis; assembly: GCA_903067065.1. NCBI lineage: Eukaryota > Metazoa > Chordata > Actinopteri > Cyprinodontiformes > Poeciliidae > Brachyrhaphis > Brachyrhaphis terrabensis. The sequence goes on along the minus strand of CAEGAG010108657.1, from coordinate 123,262 downwards.
GTGACTTAACTTCAGGTGCAGGAGATGCTGCAGCTGGTGACTTAACACTTGGTTCTGGTGACTTTATACTAGGTGCTGAGGAAGGAGCAGGGGATGCTGCTGAGGGCTCAGGTGACTTAACACTGGGTGCTGGTGACTTCACAGGTGGCTCAGTGGTTTTAACAGCTTTGATTTCCTCCTTTGGAGGTGGCCTGCGGATTGTCAGAGTGAAATGAGCCTCCTGTCTACCTGCTGAGTTCTCGACGACCACAGTGTAACTGCCCTCATCAGATGTGGTCACAGATGAAATCTCTAGGCTGGACTTGTACTGAGTTGTGGTGACATGGATACGAAGAGATGATACAATTGTTTTGCTGTCATGTATCCATGTCACAGTTGGTGCAGGCTCCCCATCGATGTCACAAGAGAACCGGGCTGTCTCTCCCTCTGCAACAGTCACAGACTGTGGCTTGGTGAGGATTTTGGCAGGAAGAGAAGGTTTCTCCTTGGGCAATGAAAGTTGCTCAAGAGCAGAAGCAGTAGAGGATGTTTTCAGTTTATCTTCAGATGTTGCATGCTTTCCAGTTAAAGAAAACTTATCTGAAGAATATGAGGAACTAGAAGAAAGATATTCAGTGGAGGCATACTTGATAGATGAGTCATACCTCTCAGCAGAGGAGAATCGCTCACCAGAAGAGAATCTCTCGGCCGAGGCACCAATTCTTTCCCGTGTGACAACCTCACGTGTTTCTGTTAGCTTTGACTTGCTCTCTTCCACCTCCAGGTAGGTTTGCGAGGTATAGCCAGATTTAAAGTGCGTGGTGTGATAGTGATCAATGCGTGTGACTTCAGGGACAAATGCTTTAGGAGCTTCCTCATCCTTGCGGCGGGAGGAGAATGTAGTGTATCCGCCTCCTGACACCTCCAGAGTGGCGTAGTCAGATGCCTCACCCTTTGAATTGGAGCACACACAGCGGTATGTGCCGCTGTCTTCTTCTTGGCAGTCCACGATAGTGATGGTCAGAACGCCACTCATGTTTGTGAAGATGTATTTCTCACTATGTTCAGAGATTTCCACTCCATTGTGGAGCCATGCAACTTCAGCCTCTGGTTTTGCCTGGATGTTCAGGGTGAATTTTGTGTCCTGACCAGTTGGGATGCGATGAGAGCGCATCCTGACAGTTACACGAGGAGCATGATCAAGGCTGAAAGGTGCTTGACTCACAACTTGGTATTTCCTCTCAGACTTCAGAGCAGCTTTCCTGGCTTCATAACGGGACATGATGTCAAAGCGTGCTGACCGCTCAAACCTAGAGGTGGAGCGGGAAGACCTCTCCACTGACCTAATAGGACTGGGAGAACGAGGACGGGTCCTCTCTGGAGTAGGGGATCTCCTCCCCACAACCTCTCCCTCTGTTTCCACAGGTCTAGCATGTGGTGGTCGGATTAGCTCTGAGACTGGTCGCATCAGCTCAATGTAGGTCGGAGACAGTGACCTTCTCCTTCTCGTGTACTGAGAAATAGTACGTTTCTTCTTTGTCTCTGCAACCTCAATGGCCTCATGTCTGACTCCCTGCCTCCTTTCCTCATGTTCAACGACACGTCGTTGAACTCGGATCGGGCTACCAGGAGGAGAGGCAGAAAAGCCGAGCTCAAGTTCATCTTCCAGCATCATTGTCTCATCCTCAGCTCTCTTCCTTGTCAGGTAGTCATCCACAGGCATCAGCAGCTCTTCATCACTGAGATCTCCCAGAGACCTCCTTCTGGATCTAAAGGAGACTTCAGACTCAGGAGATGGTGAACGTCGGGCAGGTCTAACAGTCTCCAAATCATCCATTGTCAATTTGGGAATGCGCCATCTTGGTCTGTATTGGTCAGTGATTCTGGGGAGAGGCATCACATAGAACTGCTCCCACCTGGACAGACGAATACGTCTCTGCCTCTTTTGCACAATCCTTTCTGTTCTCTCTGATACCTCATACTGATCTCGTATCTTGCGATACCACTTCATGTCAGACAGAGGTACAAACTGCTTAATGGCTTTGTCTTCATCCAGAGCTTTAGGATCATGAACCACAGGCTCAGGAATTTCATAGGGCATGAAAATCCTTCTCTCTTCCTCTAGCTTCTTGGTCTCTGTCTTCTCCTCTGTGATGTCAAATTCACCTTCAATGTTCTTGGTGCTTACTGCGGGTTTGTAGACCTCTGCAGCAAATTTGAGAGCCTCCTGTGCTGTTGGGTTTAGAGGTACAAGTTCCTCTGTAGCTGCAATGTGCTGAGCCATTTTGTTGGTCTTCTCTATTTGTTTCTGTACATGTCTGAGTTTCTCCTCTTCGCTCTTGTACTCTCTTCTAGTGTAAGTGAGTCGGTCCACTTTCAGAGTAGCCTGGCAGCTTGCAGAGCCAGCAGAGTTGGTTGCTGTGACTTTGTACACTCCATCATCCTCAAGCAGAGTCTCCCTGATGTGAAGAACATGATAATCAATGTCCTGTTCTATGACAACAACTTTGGGACCAAACTGTAGAGGAAGGCCATCTTTTTCCCATTTAAGAGAAGGAGTGGGAACTCCTGACACCCTGAGTTCAAAGCGGACACTGTCTCCCTCTGTGCATTCAACATTAGCCAGTAGACGTTTGAACATGGGCCTCATTGTATCTTCAAGCACAGGATGAGGTATCACAGTGAGACGAGCCTTGCAGCTGTCTTCTCCAAACCTGTTGTGGGCCATGACTGTGTATTCAGCATCATCACCAATGTCAAGGTTGTGAATCATGAGTTGATACAGGCCCTTATCACTTGTAAAGGTGTACTTGCCGTTATCCTCTTTGATTTGTTCTCCATTTTTAAGCCAGGTTACATGAGGTTCTGGGTGCACAGTGATAGTGACACCGAAGCGCACATCCTCACCAATATATGCTGTGCGGTTGTAGAGTGGCAAAGTGAACTCAGGTGGTCTCTGGAGAAGCTTAGTTTTGTCAACCCTCCTCCTCAGCTTCCTGATGGTGCGGCTCATGTAATGCTCTCTGATGCTCCTCACAGTTTCTACAAAGAGTTCTCCATAGGCACTGTCCTCTCCATCATCACTCACCACCTTGCATCTGTAGACACCATTATCAGACTCTTCAATGTCCTTCACGTAAATACTGGCAAAGCCGTTGCTGTAGGAAATCTCATACTTGGGGCTTGGATGTAACTGACGGTTACCTAAGTACCATGATACCTGAGTACTCTTGTCAAAGTTGACAATACTACAGGTAAATCTGACATGGCCACCTTCCTCAGCTGAGGCATGCATGACAGGCCCAGCACGCAAGCCATGGTACTCAGTTCCAATCTTAACTTTACCAACTTCCAGACCTCGCTGGTTTCTGAAGGCACCTCCAAATGCCACACGAGCTGCTGAAACTATGGTATCAGTCTTCTTTACTAGTGACTGATAGTATCTTCTGTGTCTCAGTGTCCTGATGGCCTTGTTGCTGACATGCTCAATCTTCATCTTGAGCCATGGATGTTCTAGAGCTTCATGAGCAGTCATACGGAGCTTCCTGTCCTTGACTAGAAGTCTATCTATAAAATCCATTGCCTCTAAGCTGATGTCCTTGAATGCTTCCCTGTCAAAAACATACTCACAGTTTGAGATGTTCTCAATCGTCTTTGTCATAGACTCTGCGGCAAATGGATTAAGGCCGCTGAGTAGAACATATGCCAAAACACCAATAGACCACATATCAGTGGCTGTGGTGACCAGATCATGACGGTGAACCTCTGGGGCATAATATTCTGGAGCTGAAAACAGCATTCTGATGTTTTCTCCAGGAACCAATAGTCGAGACTGTCCCATTTCAATAATTTTTATGTTGAGACTTCTCCTTGTGGAGTAAACAATGTTATCTGGGCGGATATCAAAGTGGCCAAAGTTTTGGCTGTGTAAGAACTTGACAGCAGAGCAAACCTGTCTCAGGTAGCGGACAATCTCCTGTTCCGTGAGCTCAAAGTTGCTTGTACCAAGCCGCTCAAAGATATCAACTCCAGAGATGAATTCAAAGATCAGGATAATCTCCTCCATGCTTTCAAAGTATTCGTGGAGGTAGATGATATTCTTATGTCTTGCAACATTAAGAGCCTCTATTTCCCTGAGGACTAACTCGCGATCAGTTCCTTTCACTTTGATGAACTTGGCCATGAAAGTCTTCTTAGTGGCAATCTCCACACAGCGGTGGACCACTCCAAACTGGGAGCGAGCAAGCTCCTCTGAGATGATGTATTTGGAAGACAGTTCCTTCACCTTGTAGAACACAGCTTCCTCCTTGGTGATCTCTCTCTCTTCATCCACTTCCTCGTCATAGTTCCTGATCACAGATTTATCTTCCTTGGTGGTAATGGGCTCAGTTGGAGGAGATGGAAGGCTGACACCAAACTGGTTCTCTGCAATAACGCGGAACTGATATTTGGTCTTCCCAAATATGTTGATGATGGTGATACTGCAGTCTGTTGTATGACCAGCACGAATCCACCTATCAGCAGTGGTTGGGCACTTCTCCACAATGTAGTTAATAATCTCACTGCCACCATCACTGGCAGGGGGCTCCCAGGTCAGCGTGATAGAATCCCGTGCAATCTCACTGACCACAAGTCCCTTTGGAGCATCAGGGATGTCAGCCACATTCACCTCAATAGTTTGCTTGTCTGATCCAAATCTGTTCTTTGCAGTAATGGCATAATAGCCAGTATCCTTCCTCTGTACTCCCTTCAGGAACACAAGGGAAGTGAAGGATCTTGTGGTGATAACTTGATGATAAGCAGAGTTTGAGAGGATCTCCGGACCCTTCTGCCAAGTGACCGCTGGCTCAGGCTTTCCTGTGATGGGGATCTTGATGGTGACGTGATCACCACGCACAGCTTGTACAGCTCCCATTCCTTGGAGTTCTTTAGGCAGGTGTATTTTTGCAGGAACTGAAATTAAAGAATCAGAAAATTAAATTTCACTAGAATGTAAAAAAAATAAGATAACTTAGAATATAACCTAATACAGATGTTTGGCATAAATACCTTCCACCTCCAGGTTGGCTGTTGTAGAGATAGCTCCTGATGGATTAGTTGCTCTGACTTGGTACACTGAGGCATCGTTCTCATCAGCGGCAGTGATGACCAGCTGATAGTAGCCACCCTTGAACTCAAGAACTTTTATTTTTGTTCCATCTGCCAGGATCTCCTTGCCACTGCGATACCATTTGACAACAGGCTTTGGATGGCCCACAACCTTGTTATAGGAAAAGATAATCAGAGTAAATTAACCTGCTGAAGAAAAAAAATCAAAGATAGGAAATTGCATAAAAAAGTTTTTCTATTTCCTACATACCTTGGTGACAAAGGTGGCATTGCTCTGGTATTTGACAGTCATGTCTCTGATCTCCTCTCTGAATGCAGGAGCACGAGGAGCCTGTTCAGACTTGGGAATGACTGGCAGAGAGATCTCAGACCAGTCGCTCTCACCGCCAATGTTCTGGCATTTCACACGGAACTCGTACTCAAAGCCCTCAATCAAGCCCGTGACTTCATAGCTGGTCTCTGTAAATGTCTTTGTTGTTACAGACATCCATTTGTTCTGCTTCTTCTCGCGTTTCTCAAGGAAGTAGCTGGTAATTTTCGCTCCTCCATCGCTAGTTGGAGGCTTCCAGCAAACGACACAAGAGTCTTTGGTAGAACTGATAATGAACGGCTGCTGTGGGATTCCAGGTTTATCTGTGAGAAAAACAACAGAGGACTGTTATTCTGTCTTTCTGCTAACTAGAACTCAAGGCAGAAAATTTAATTTAAGGGGGTTACCATATGGAGTTTTGATGATGACTACTGATGGAATCTCCAGAGGCTCACTGACACCATATTGGTTCTGTGCTGAGACTCTGAAGTAGTATCCAGAGCCCTCAGTCAGGTTGGGAACACGGCAGATGATGCCAGAAACAGAGGAGGACACCAGGTGCCACTGTTCACCCTCTTTGGCTTCACGTTTCTCTACAATGTAGTTGGTGATTACAGACCCTCCATCATCCTTAGGAACCTTCCAGCTGATCACAACTGAGTTCCTGAGCAGGGATTCAACAACAACAGGGCCCTCAGGGATGCAGGGTTTGTCTGGGAAAAAAGTAAAACGACATCAGGAACAACGCATGGTGTTAATGGATTAAAAAAAAACTGTCGGGGAATAATCAAAGCATTCATATATTCAATATTCACTTGAATTTTACTTTCAAAAATATTTTTAAGTTGTTTTAAAAAAGAACTTTCAGTGATGTACGCCAATACCTTGGATTTCAACACGCAGAGAGGTGTCAACAGTTCCATACACATTGCTGAGCTGAATCTTGTAGCGACCAGCGTTGGTTTTTCGTTGGGCATTCCTCACAACAAGGTGGCTATAGCTTTCTGTGTTTTCAATTATCACATTCTCAGATGAATTTAGAGGTTTCTTGCCGTAGAACCACATGATCTGGGGGATTGGACGACCAATGTAGACGACATGGAGCCGGAGGCTGGTACCAGCCCCAGCATAGTACTTTTCTTTCAGAGGGAAGCCAGGGTGGAATTGGGGAGCTGCCTGCAAGCGTAGTTTGCCACTGGTCTCTATCTCTCCAGCCTCGTTGATAGCCCTGCAGGTGTACACGCCTTCGTCTTCTTGCTCCTCTGTTAGAATTGTGAGGGAGTGGTTACGACCATCTGAGCTCATCTTGTACTTGCGGCTCTGGATCAGTTCTTTGCCGTAGCGATACCACTTGATCTCAGGCAAAGGTCTGCCAATGATTCCACAAGTTAGAGTGCCAGACTCGCCAAGCTTGGTGGTTACATCTTGGGCCTCTTCTTTCAAAGCTGGAGCTTCACCAACTGCAGAAAAAATATGATTCTCATTTACTCCAACCTTAAATGTTACATCAAAATTTCATTAGGTCCAGTATAACCAGCTCACCGCTCAATTTGGTCTTGATGCCCATGGGTGTGCGACGAGGTCGGCTGAGTCCGGCCTCATTTTCAGCAAAGATTCTGAATTCATACTCTGTGGCCTCCATCAAGCCACCCATGGTGAACTGCCGATCCTTGGAACGCTCCTTGTTGCATTTCTTCCAAGCGCTCTCTCCAGCCTCCCTGAACTCAATCCAATAACCCAGGATCTCCTTTCCGCCATCATGTTCTGGCCTGAGCCAGTGAATGGTGATGCTGTCTTTAGTAATAGAGATGATGTCAATATCTCCGGGTTGGGTGGGCTTGTCTACAGGAAGAGACAGTAAGAAGTTAACAATAATAGAAAAAAAAATCAATATAGTGTTTAAAAATTCTGGCAAGGTTTCATCACTTCATTCATGGGAATATAAGCATTAAGTAACACAACACACCAAATGGATCTTTGCAGACCACCGATTCTGAAGCAGGACCGGGTTCACTCTGCCCAATGTCATTTTGAGCCACCACTCTAAACATGTACTCTGCGTTGGGTATAAGTCCGGTGACATTGAACATGGTGGTAGTGATGTGGGTCTTGTTGTGACGGACCCACTTCTCTGTGGAAACCTCCCTTCTTTCAACATAGTATCCTGTGACACGAGAGCCACCATCGTCCCTGGGCCGGGCCCAAGACAGAGACACTGTGGTCTTGGTGACGTCCATGATCTCTGGTGGATTACTGGGAGGTTCAGGTGGACCTGCAGGTATAGGTATATTGTCAGTAAAACATGAATGTATTTTGAATCACAACACAGCAGCTTAGATTTGAAAGTTGAGGACAATTTCAAAAATAGTACTCACAAAGAGGTGTCTTTGGCAGAACAGCTCCATCTGACTTAAGGGATCTGCTAACACCAAACTGGTTCTCAGCAAACACCCTGAAGTGGTACTCTACATTCTCCTTCAAGCCCTTGACCACAAGGGAGGTCTCAGTTACCCGGGCATCCACTGTGTACCAGGCAGCCTTTGGTACTTCCCGCCTTTCTACTATGTAGCCCAGGATGTCAGATCCACCGTCATCTGAAGGTGGTCTCCAGCTGACGCGAACTGATCTAGCCTGGATGTCATCAAATTCTAGAGGACCTTCTGGGGCATCAGGTCGACCAATCACCTTCACCTGATAGTGAAAAGCATAAACATTATTAATTTATTTTAGTTAATCTCTTTTTCTTCCTAACATTTACTTGAGCTGTGGTATCTCACCTTGATGTACACAGCTTTCCTACCACATTTGTTCTCCAGCACCAAATCATAGGTACCGGTGTCGTCTTTGTGTGCCTCTTTGATGACAAGCTCAGTGATGTCATCGTGGGTGGCAATCATGGCACGATGTGAAATGTCGCGACCATCCTTTGTCCACTTAGCTGTGGGTATAGGTTTGCCTTTGATGGGTACAGACAAATGGACGACTCCACCTTGCCGCACCACGTATCCTTCCTCGTATACACGATCAAGCTCAAAGTCAGGATAATCTGAGAAAGACACAAAAAGCAGCTTTGCTTATCAAATTGTCCATTCAACATATAAATGCATGTACTGTGTAAAATTCTTCTCTTACCAAGCATTTCTTGGACTTTAACCACTCCAGAAATCTCTGCAGGCTCTCCGGCACCACCTGCATTGCAGGCAATGACTCTGAACCTGTACTCTGCACCCTGGGGCATGTGTGTTAGGGTGTACTCGCACATCTTGGTGGGTGTAGTATTGCACAGAGTCCATTCAACCTGGTCCACCTTTTGCATCTCAATGAGATAGCCAGTAACAACAGAACCACCCTCTTCTTCAGGCGGCAGCCAGGCCAGAGAGACTGATGTCCGTGTGCTGTCTGTGACTCTGGGTTTAACTGGAGGACCTGGAGGTTCTGTTTAGCAGCACAGAAAGATTTACTAAACTGATCTCCTTTATTGCATAACTAAATGAACTAAGTTTTGCATCACTTACCAATGGGATCCATGGCAACAGCTATGGCAGAACTTTCACTGGGTTTGCCAGTTCCTCTGGAGTTGATAGCAGTGATTCTGAACTCATATTCCAGGCCCTCAATCAGCCCAGAAGAACGATATCTGGTCATAGTGACTGGATTCTTATTGATTCTCAACCATCTGTCAGATCGGGCCTCTTTACGTTCTATTATGTAGCCAGCAATGGTGGAGCCACCGTTGTCCACAGGTGGTTGCCAGGTCACGGTCATGCCTTCATGGGTGACATCAATCACCTCTGGCCTGCTTGGAGGTCCGGGGATGGCTACACGGGGAGAAAAGGTGGACATTTTACAGAACTGTGGGGCAAAAAGTATCTTTTTGACCAAATAATCAAAGAAATTAATCTGACCAAGCATGATTGTAGATCTTCATGTCTGAAATTATCAAACTAGTAAGATAATAAGAACAGGGAATATGAAGATGACTCTGAGAACTCACTCTTGGCACTCTTGCACTCCACCACTTCAGACTGCAGGAAGCCGCCAAAACCAAAGCGATTCATGGCAGCAACACGGAACACATACTCAGTTCCTTCGTTAAGCCTGGTGAACTTGAAGCAAGGTCTGGTCACAGATTCAGAGATGGTGGACCAGCCTGGTTGGTGGGCGTCACGCTGCTCCACCACGTAGCCACTGACATTGGCACCACCGTCTTTCTCTGGAGGTTCCCAGCTAACTGTTACCGAGACTCCATCAACCTCCTCGATTTTCATGGGACCAACTGGGATACCAGGTTTGTCTGCACAGAAATGACAAAACACAATTTATGTTAAAAAATTATTTCCAGAGTCTCTGTTATAACTACAGTGTTACTTCAATGCTGACATCAATCAGATATTTATTTGTATGACGTGTTCTTACCCAGGATGATGACCTTGATAACCTCTGTTGCCATGCCGATAGCATTCTTCACCTCCAAAGTGTAATCTCCAGTGTCATCGATGGTGGTGTCACGGATGACGAGGTGCGTGTATTTCCCGTTGCTGTCGATTTTGATGCGGTCCAAGCTGTCCTTCAGCTTGGCACCACCGAAGTACCAGGAGCAAACCGGCAGTGGTTTGGCTTTAATCGGGATGTTCAGGTCAATAGGTTTGCCACGGTGCACATGAACAATCTTCTGAGGGATGCTGGTCAAGTCAATCTTCGGCATCACTGAAAAATAACAAAATAATATTTGATTAAATTCTGACTTTCTGAAAGGAAGTATAATGTGTGTTAAATGTTATAGGTTAGGGCAGCATTAGTTTACCACAGACTTTAGCAAGTTTTCTGTGGGAAACCCAGAGAAACATTTCCATTTCTAGTTTAAACAAAAAAGTGACCGAGAAAATGTGACTGATGAGTATGGCAAAAAATGTTTCTCATCTTTTTCTAATACTCTCTGAAGCCCTCTGAGGTAAACAGATTTGTTCCAGGTTGTTGACACTGTGAAGACTCACCCTTGATCTCCTGGATTATGATTGGTGTCACAATGTCCATGGGCTCACTGACTCCCCTGCTGTTGGTGGCACGGATCCTGAACAGGTACTGGTCGTTCTCTGTAAGCGACTGGATTGTGTGCTGGGAGTGAGAGGCTTTAACTGTTGCCACGGCACTCCACCTGTCTGACCCCACCTTGCAAGCCTCTATGATGTAACCTGTCAGCCTGCTGCCGCCATCATGCAGTGGTCTTTCCCAATGGAGGGTCACAGTGGACTTGGTGACATCCACAATGCTGAGGTCCATGGGCACTGATGGTACTTCACACACCAGCACAGGCTCAGCTGTCTCACAAGGCTCGCCAACACCATAAATGTTTTCAGGTAGGACTCTGAAGAAGTAGTGCATGCCTTCCTCCAAGCCTGTGATCCTGTACAGAGTCTTCCTGCACTCAGTGGTCACAGTCTTGCATGATTTCATGTTGGCTTCTCTCTTCTCTACGATGTAGTTGCTGACATGAGCGCCACCGTCCAGGCTTGGGACGTCCCAGGTGATCACAACCGACTCCTTGGTGTAGTCTTTCACCCTGACAGAACCAGGAGGACCAGGGGTGTCTGAAGAAAAGATGCATCAAGAAAATGAAAATTTATGTCTCTGCAAATCTCTTTCAAGAACTGTAAACATTGGAGAATTACTTGAGTAAAAACCAACTTGACAGAACTTACCGTAGACCTTGACCAGGATAATGCACGTCTTCTTTCCAGACGGATTCTCTGCCTCCACAACATATTTTCCAGAATCGTAGCGATTAACTTTCTCCACCAGGAGAGAGGTGTGACTGTCGGTGGTCTCAATGAAGCCTCGGCTCTGCAGCTCCACACCGGTCTTTCTCCAGGCAACAACAGGTGCCGGTCGGCCGGTGATGGACACGAACAGGCGGAGGGTACCGCCAGCACGCAGACAAACCGTCTTCTTCAAGTCTTCGGCCAGTTCCAGGTCAGGAATTTCTGAAGATGGAAACAATAGGAGGTCATTAAAAGATCCTGCTCAGATGCATATATTTTTGATGACTGCACAGTATTTTATGTTGCAATTTTTCCCTTATTTTAAATGTATTTCTTTTTTTTTTACTTTTTTAATTTGTTTTTATTTTTCCAGCAGCATAATGTACTGTTTTAGACCAGCTTCTTATCTATTTTTTAAGCGAGAATAACAATCAGACAAATAATGAGTTTATATTTCAGGGGCTGTCCAAAGAAAAAACATTTTAAAATCTCAAAAGAGCTGAAGAATTGCTAAGACCACTTTAGAACTGCAGTATGAAACTTTTTAAAAACTGTGTTAAAAATGTCACAATGTTGTGACAGTATGGTATGAGACACTAATGAACTCACCAATTTTCTCCAGTGGCTCGATCTCTCCACTCGGTTCACTGAACTCCCCGGTGCCGTTGCCGTTAATGGCCGCCACCCTGAACCTGTACTTCTTATTGGCTGCCAGGCCACCGGCCACGTACTCATTAGTCTTTATAGGCTTAGCAGTGGCGCGGTACCACTGCTCCGAGTCCTCTTCTAAGATCTCTATGACGTAGCCTGTGACATCGGAGCCGCCGTCGTACATGGGCCTGGTCCAGGTCAAGCTAATGCTGTGCTTGGTTGTGTCCACTATGCGAGGTGTTGATGGAGCAGCTGGGGTATCTGAAGGGGATGAAAATAAATAGGTTATTAACGTACTTTCATGTTTTAATATCTGGAAACTCTGTAGATAATAAGTAAAAAGACTCACATGTGGGATCTTTACAGATAATGTATGGTGAGGCATCGCTTGGCTGGCTCTCTCCAGCATTGTTGAAGGCTGTTACTCTGAATTGGTACTCGCCTCCCTCTATCAGGCCAGTGATTTTCAGACGGATGTCATAAATTGTGTAAGTTCTGTTCACCCGAGTCCATCTGATTCAACAGAGCAAATAAATTGATAGATATTTTTCTGAGACAAAAAGCTGATATCTGTTTACAGAACATGTTTTGACCTTGTGCTGCTTTTCTCTCGTTTTTCCACGATGTAGTTCTTGATCTCACTGCCTCCGTCGCTCTCAGGCTTCAGCCACTCGATGATGATGTGCTCCTTACCCACCGCTGTGGCTTCTGGGGCGCCAGGTGGGGATGGGACAGCTGGGAAAGAGGTGTCAGATTAGAGAATAATTCTGTCTTGCCCTTTCCGAGGAAAACATACCACAGACCTAGCCAATGGTATTAAAATGAACTGAAACTGAAATTGTTTTCATTCAGGAGAAAACAATAATTAACTGGAACTATATTGCACATGTATAAAAACAAAACATACTGAAATTATAGATATAATATCCTTCATTTCCGAAAGGCTAACTTTTTGCTAGCCTTTCGGATTGATGTGAAACTGATTTTTTCCCCAAATTACGGCACTTCATATTTCTTCTGGCAGTTCTTACGTTAGTCCGCAAAATTGTGACAGCAAAAGTTGGGAAGAAACGCCAGAGTCAGTTGGTTGTTCAACAATAATTCAATACATATTTTGAAAATAGTATCTTCTGTTGAGCATTACCCAAAAAATGTATGTGTAAACACAATACTTTGACCTTTTTAAATTCTGCACCTAAAAATTAACCAAAGTATGAAAAAACTAAAACTGTTACTATAACTAATAAAAACTAAACTAAAAATAAATATTTGCATAATAATAAATAAAAGCTAGCAAACACATTCATTAATTAACAAAATTGGACTAAAAGTCACAACAAAATAAAATTAAACTATAATGAAAAACTCAAAACTATTATATCCTGTGAAACCTAGATTGAGAAATATTTAATAAAGTTAAACCTGAAGTCTGAATGTGAAATATTTGACAAACAGAAGCGGTTTCGTACTGTAGGCATTTCTGGCGATGACCGGCTCGGACTCCAGAGGAACTCCAGGTCCAAACTTGTTGACTCCTCTGACTCTGAAGACGTATTCGTTGTTCTTGATCAACCTGGAGCTGACACATGACAGGGACTTGCACTCTGTCTCCATGATGACCCAGTTGAGCCGGCTGGTTTCACGTCGCTCTACAATGTAATGGGAGACGATGTCTCCGCCGTCCTCCAGAGGAATCTTCCAGGAAACGGTACACTTCTCCTCAGTGACTCTGCTGATCACGATCTTGTCAGCAGGTTGTCCAGGAGTATCTGAGAGGAATACAAATCAAGAGTTAGACATTTTTGTGACATGTTCATGTTCTTGCCCAAGCCTAAATGTTGAAACATGGCTACTCACCCAGAACCTTCACGTTGACCGAAGCGGTCTTAATACCATTGGGGTTCTTGACGGTGAGGATGTATCTACCCGTATCATATCTGTCGCAGTTTTTGATGACAGCCATGGCTCTTGTTGACGTGTATGTCAGAGAGTATTTCTCTCCCAACTCCAAAATCTTGTCACCCTTGGACCAGTACACAGTGGGTTCTGGTTTGCCTCCCACAGCACCGTCCAGGACAAGGTCGGAGCCAGCCATAATGGTGATGACCTCACGCGTCAATTTGCTGTCAAGTTCAGCTCTAGGAGGAGCTGCAGTAAATAAGACATACAATTTTAAGTTGTGATAAGTATTTAGCTATACAATGGATTTCAGTTAAATTGTTCTGTGAGGGTGTTGTAGCAATACCCCCACCTAGAAATACAACATTTTAGCAATACTTCCAGGAAAATCATGACACAACTGTCTTGTTTTCACAAATAAAGCAAGAGTTTTACAAATTATAAACTGTTATTCATATTTTATCAAGCAGTATTGCTGTGGCATAGTCCTCTAAGACAGAGGAAATTGCAGAAAAGCGGTTTGTTTTGATGACTAACAAGCTTTTTCCAGCAGAAGAAAATGTATTTTACCTTAAATTCCACTTTTTGTTAATCATGTATGTTCTGGTATTACCATATAAATGGAAAAATCTTAACCTGGGCTTTTAGAAGTGTGCTTCTGATAGTTTCAAGTGGTTAACAACAGAGGAGTAATCAAGATGAATGCTAAATTGTAAAGAATTTTGGAAAACTTTTCAGGTTTGATACTTTAGGTTTGTCAACAAAAACACCTAGAATAAATACTTAATTTATTCTAAGTTTTAAATAATCACTATTAATTTTATTATTATTCATCTGGGGTTAATGAGAGTGTTTTGATTTGAAATTTAGTCTATTCATTAAAGAACTGTGAAATTGCCTTTTAATTTAGAAAGCTGAGAAATCAGATGCTAACTTGCTAGCATCAAAATGAGTCTCAAAAATAGTCTCAAAAATAGATAAATATGTAAAACACTCCGCTCCACATCTGACTCATAATAATAATTTGCATTTCATTTTCCATCATTTTAAATAGTGATTCTCAAGAGCAGCTTCAGTTTGATGAGAAATATCGCAAGATCTTCACTGCTGTGATACATTTTTTAAAGTTATTAAAATACAGTAAATGGTATGGTAAACAGAACTTTAGAAATAAAAACCATCTAGAAATTTAAATATAAAGAAAAATAAGGAAAACATCTGGACGTACAGTATTCATCCTTGCATGTGATTGGACCAGTGGTCTCAGAAGGCATGCTGTGGACTCCAGCTGCATTCTTGGCGATGACACGATACTCAAAGGTTTCTCCTTCTGCCAGGTTTGTGACTGTGAAGTAGTTCTCTGTGATCGTTGTGTAGTTGCACTTGAGCCAGCGGTTGTCGTCCCACTCATCTGTGCTGTAGACCTTCCTCTCCACAATGTAGCCGACGATCTTATTGCCACCATCATTGAAGGGTATAGTCCAGCACAGCGAAACAGAGGAGCGGCTGATGTCGGTAATCTCAGGTTTACCAGGCGGATCTACAACAAGCAAGTAAAGACTTTATAAAATACTGCAGCAGGATTTTATTCAATTACATATTGGAATTACCAGTGGTTCCTTACCAACAGGATTGAGTGCCACCACTGGTCTGGAGGCTTCACTGGCCTTGCTCAGTCCAGCGAGGTTCATGGCGTACACTCTGAACTGATACTCCAGGCCCTCGATCAGGTTGGACACCTTGTAATGGCACTCAAGACAGGGCAGTTTGTTCTCCCTCACCCACAAGATTGTGTTCCTCTCTTTCTTCTCAATCCAGTATCCTGTCACCTGGCTGCCACCATCAGAATATGGCACATCCCACTTAATGCCAATGGCATTTGCTGACACAAATACCACATCAGGGCGAGTTGGAGGACTTGGAGGAACTGCAAATGTAAACAGGTGAAGATTATTGAGAGCCAAAAAGTGCCAGGAGGTGTAATATTGTCTTACTCAAGCAGAACTTACTGAATGGATGCTCGATCACAACAGCTGCAGACTCAATGGACTTGCTGACTCCAAACTTGTTCTCGGCACACACTCTGAATGTGTATTCCATGTATTTGGTAAGATGAGTCACTTTGATTGTCGTTCTCTGCACACTGGAGTTTACTACCTGCCATGAAGCATGGCCAGACTCGCGTTTCTCAACAATGTAGTTGGATATTTCAGTGCCGCCATCATCAGCTGGTTCTGACCATGACAGTGTGCAAGACTCTGATGAGATTCCAGAAATCTTCACAGGGCCAGTTGGTGGGCTAGGTCTGCCGACGACGACTACAGTCACTGTGAAAGTCATCACACCGGCAGCATTCTCCAGGACCAGGTAATACTTGCCACTGTCACTTCTCTTGCTGTCTCTCACTATTAGTGTGGTTCTTTCCTTTGTGGTCCTGATCAAGACTCTGTCAGTCTCCTTCAGCTTCATTTCCTCCAGTTTCCATGTGACCTTGGGCGCCGGTCTGCCGCTTATTGGGATATCAATTGTGATAGTATTGGAAAGCTTACAGGTGATGAGCTGGTTAGTGATACTGCTGAGATCAGCAGTTGGCTCAATGAGAGGCTCCTTAATGACCACAGAGCTGAAAGTACCTTGAGGCTCACTGATTCCAGCATCATTTTTGGCCTTGACCCTAAAGTCATACTCAGTGTTTTCAATCAGACCTTCTACCAGCATCTTCGGCAATTTAGACTCTCCATAAACAATCCAACGGTCACTACCCTTGGCTCTCAATTCAACAATGTACCCTCGGATGCGGCTGCCTCCATCATGGTCAGGTTTAAGCCACACTAGGGAGGCTGTGGAACTAGTGGTATCGACAACATCTAATCTTTTGGGTGGTGCAGGCTCTTCTGTGGCGACGACAGGCTCAGTCATTTCCTTTGGTTCACCTTGACCATACTGGTTAACAGCAGTCACTCTGAATAAGTATGGCACACCAATGTCTAGACCAGTTATCCTTATCATTTGGCGTGAGCTCTTGCTGCTGACCTCCTGCCAAGCAAGGCGGCTTGCCTCACGTTTATCTACTATGTAGTGATGGATGCGGGCTCCACCATCATTGGATGGAGCATCCCACATCATTGTCAAAGCACCACGTGTAACATCTTTGAAGGAGATTGCTCCTGGAGGTCCTGGAGTGTCTAAGACTTTGATAGTGAATGTGATAGACTTTCGTCCACTGTTGTTTTCCAGGGACAGTGTGTATTTTCCTGCCTCATATCTTGTGCAACCTTCTATAGTCAAAGTGGATGAGCTGTCTGTGGTGTTGATATCCGCCATTACAGGAAGCTCACCATCCACTCTAGACCAGGTGGTCAGCGGAGTAGGCTTTCCTCTGAAAGCGACGCTGAGGGTGACTGTTCCTCCGTTCTTCACAGTGTGAGTTTGTTTGAAGTTTGCATCGATGTCAAATTCTGGAGATGTAAGTCTATCCAGAGCCTGAACAGGGTGTGGCATAACTGAAGCTTCACCCTCTCCTGACCCATTCACAGCACTGACTCTAAACTTGTAAAGCTCTCCAGCTACCAGGCCCTTTGCAGTGTAACTATTGTGGATACAAATCTGACTATTGACTCTGTGCCACTCCTCTAGACTGGCCTTACACATGTCAATGTTATAGCCAATAATTTCCAAGCCACCATCAAATACTGGTTTTGTCCATTCCAGGGTGACAGTGGACTTAGTGGAGTCAATGACCTGTTAGAGAAAGAAAGTTTATTTATCCCTTTGCTCATTTTTGCTTAGGTAACTTTTGTTTTACAAATCAGTTTCCTTCAAGTAAAATTAATTCACTCAAACTGCTTTATGATCCTTCACAGAACAGCTTTGTAATTCTTGTTAAAGATCAGCATTAAAACTGAACGTGTATACCATTACAAGTAGAAGGTTTGGATGTGGAAACAGTTCTCAAACAGTCCTACCTTGATTACACTTGGAGCACTAGGAGCACTTGTTGGCTCTCTGCATTTGAAGAGCCTGGAGGTGCTGCTGGCTGGTCCGATACCAGCTCCATTTTCAGCCATGACGCGGAACTCGTACTCATTGCCCTTGGTCAGGTGGGTGACACGGTGCCTTAGCTCTGTTATGGGCCTCTTGGAAGAAACCCTTACCCAACGAAGGCTCTTCTTCTCTCTCCTTTCCAGAATGTAATGCTTGATCTCATTACCTCCGTCTGATCTAGGCCTGGTCCAGCACATAGTGATGCTATCTCCAGTTATGTGAGTTGCATCTGGCGTACCAGGAGCATCTGGCACAGCTAAGGGGAAAGCACAGCAAAACTGTAAGTTGAAAAAATGCTTCGTTGGATCAGGTGGGAAATTTGGGGTTTTACTTCTGGACATAGAAATAATCTTTAAAGGTTTACTTACTGTATTGCATGCGTGCAATAACTGCATCAGAATCCAGTGGTTTGCCAACCCCAAATTTGTTGACTGCAGAGATTCTGAACTGGTACTCATTTCCCTTGATGAGGTTGGTGACATTATATGAGCAAGCTTCACATTTGGATGTAACCAAAGCCCAGGAAATTCTGGATGTTTCCCGTTTTTCCACTACATAGTGGGTGATTGCAGCACAGCCATCATTTTCTGGTGGGTTCCACCATACAGTGCACTTTTCAGCAGTGATGCCGGTAAAGCGGATGGGACCCTCAACAGGTCCAGGAGTATCTGTGTAGACACAGGGGTTCAGAGGTCTTAGTGTGAAAAACTATATAATTTATTTTTAATTAACTCATTGGCCACTTTTAGAGATCTGATAGTGAAACAAAAATGTATTGGTTTACCAACCTTGCACTCTGACATTAACGTCTGATTTCCTAGAGCCAGAGCTATTTCTGGCTTCCACAGTATAAATTCCACGGTGGTTCCTGTCTGCTTCACGGATAAACAGACTGCTGGTGCCAATGCCAGTGGTAATCTCAATGTCAATCATTGTTCGCTTATCAATTTCTTTGCCGTCCTTGTACCACAAAACCTGAGGAACTGGGCGCCCAGTGATGGTACAATTGAGCTTAACATTTTCTCCAGCCTTCAGAGTGAGCACCTGGTCAGGGGACCACTCGATTTCAGGAGTAACTGATGACAAAAACATTAAAACCAGAATTTATGTCAGCTTATTTGTGATAAATTGGTAAATTGAATGATCAATTTCTTAAGAAAAAACACATACTGCTCTCATCCTTGGTCATGATATATCCAGAAGAGTTAGATGGTGGGCTGACTGTACCGACAGCATTTCTTGCAATCACTCTGAACTCAAATCTGTCTCCAGGGGACAGACCAGTCACAGTAAACTGGGTATCACTTATATCAATAAAGTTGCACCGTAGCCATTTTCCTCTGCCTTGGCGCCTTTCTACATTGTAAGCCACAATTTTGCTTCCACCATCTTTCTTTGGAACTTCCCATTGCAGGGTGACTGAATCCCTGGTTGTATCAATGCAGACAGGAGTACCAGGTGGGTCTGGGGAAAGTGAGAACAAACCCGTTAATGTGTAATATTTGGGTTTAATTAATGAATATTGTTAATCCTTCTAAAAAACATTTTTCCAGTTAAATTGTCACATTCAGAGTTTTTAAACACAATTACATTAAACTTACCAACAGGGGATATGGCAAGAGCATGTTTGCTCTGCTCGCTGACTGGGCTTAGTCCAGCATTGTTTTCAGCATAAACTCTGAAAGAGTACTCCAGACCTTCCATGAGACCAATGATCCTGTACTCTTTGTTGGAAATGATTGTGGAATTCACCTTCTGCCATAAGAGGCTGTTCCTGTCCTTCTTCTCAACATGATAACCCAAGATAGGAGAACCTCCATCAAAGCCTGGCGCATCCCACTTAATGGTCATACCATCACTGGTGACGTTGAAGGCAACTGGCTTTCCTGGTGGACCTGGAGGTTTATACTGATGCTGAGCAATAACATCTGAGGAGCAGAGTGGTTCGCTGACTCCATACTTGTTCTCGGCACGGACTCTGAATTGATATTGAGCTCCCTTGACTAGGTTAGGAATCTTGAAGCTGGTCCTTACAACACTTGAGCAGACCATTTTCCAGTTGGCCTGGGAGACTTCACGTTTCTCCACGCTGTAGCATGTAATCTCACCACCACCATCCTCCTTTGGCTCATCCCAGGAAATGATGATACTCTGAGCCTTTATCTCATCAAAGCGAATAGGACCTACAGGAGCTGTGGGTGGTCCAAGAGTGATCACACTGATGTCAAAGTAGTTTTTGACCACTCTGTTGTCCAGAACTAAAGTGTACTGGCCAGCATTCTCCTTCTTGGCTCCTCTAACTGTGACTGCAGTCTTGTTGTCAGTGGTCCTAAAGCGAATCTTCTCGCTCTCCTTTAGTGGAAGGTTATCCTTCAGCCAGCTGATTGCAGGTCTTGGTTTTCCCTTAAATGGTAGCTCAATGTGGATGTTTTGCCCAATACGAACAGCCAGCTCTCCATTTGGATAATCACTGAGACTGGCTTCTGGAGGAATAATAAAATCTATCACTGGGATTGAACCAATCAGAGAGAAATCACTTCTTCCTTTCTCGTTCTTGGCAAACACTCTGAAATCCATGATGGCATTCTCCCTGAGTCCAGTCACCTCACATGTGCAACGTTTGCATGTTGCACCTAAACTCCAGTTGACTTCATCCTGGCTTCTCTTTTCAACTATGTACTCTGTGATGTGGCTGCCTCCATCATGGTCCGGTCGGGTCCACTGCAGTGTAACAGAGGTATTTGTAGAGTCCAACATCACTAGGTTTTTAACAGCTCCAGGAGTCTCTGTTGCTCTGACAGCTTCAGTGGACTCACAGAAGTCACCCACACCAAACTCATTTTCAGCTGACACACGGAAGAAGTAAGCAATATCCTCTTCCAGGTCGGTCACCTTGTAAGATGTGTTGGGACATTCTGCACTGATCACCTGATAGGCCTTCATGGTTGAGGCTTTCTTCTCAACAATGTAATTTGTGACAGGCGAGCCACCATCAACAAAAGGAGCCTCCCAGCTTAGGGTCAGCTTTCCTCTTGTTACGTTCTTGATTATTAGCTTCTGGCAAGATGATGGACTATCTAGAACCCTGAGGGAAACGGTGATTATCTTGGGTTCGCCTACACCATTCTCTATTTCCAGCATGTACTTTCCACAGTCATCACGAGTGACCTTTGGAATAAGGAGTGTGGTGGCTCTCTCAGTGCTGTTGATGGTGAAGCGGTTATCACCAGCCATGTTACGATCACCACGTCGCCAGGTGACATTGGGAGCTGGTCGTCCCTTCAATGGGATAAACACTTCAACATCGCGGCCGGCTTTAGCTGTGTATTGAGTTGTCATAGGAACATCTAAGTCCAAATCAGCCTCCTCTGTTAAACAGACAAAAAAAAACAATAGCACTAATAAATAAAAGAAATTATAAACCACCGGGAAAAAAAAGATGTCCACATTTCATGGTATTTTTAAGCCAAAATGGAAGGTCATTTTCAATGTTTCTTTCTCAATTATAAATAAAATCCAAACCTAATATGTCTTTGGCTTGCACAGGCTGGTACATCTTGATGTCCTCTCCTTTGCCTTTGCTGTTCACAGCAGATACTCTGAAAAAGTAGTAAGTGGCAGGTTTCAAGTGGGACACCACATACTCGCAGCCCTTAACCTGTGGGTTGGTGATAACCCATTCTTTCTCTCCTGCATTCATCTGTTCCAGTAAGTAGTGTGTGATTTCACTGCCACCATCATAGACAGGCTTCTCCCAGCCAAGAGTGATGGAAGTCTTTGTGGAGTCGACCACACGGAGCTTTGAGGGTTCACCAGGCAGATCTAGAGAGGCCAAATAAGGTGAATATTTTTAAAAGCTGCATATAAACCCACCTGAGGTTATAAAGGTTAACATTCAGAAACAACATGAAATCTTCTGGCGTACCAATAGGGTCATAGGCCATGTAAAGATCAGAGGCTTCAGAGTAGTTTCCTGCTCCAGCCTTGTTTACAGCACAAACTCTGAACTGGTACTCGTTGTTTTCAGTTAAGTTGCTGACTTTCTGTCTGGTGTCTCTGATTGTTCCCTTCACCACCTGGAAAAAAGAGTGGATATTGTTATGGATAATAATAAAAATATCCATTCTAATTAACAGTTTATCTTCTTAAAAGCATGAAATAAGTAAATATTAATCTATAAACCAACCTTGAACCACTGAAGACTCTTCTTCTCTCTTTTCTCGAGGTAATAACCATCAATATCACTGCCTCCATCCAGTGCAGGTCTTTCCCAGATCACAGTCATTGTGGACTTGGTGATCATAGTAACCTTAGGCTTGGATGGTTCACTGGGAGGAACTGTATAAAATGAAAAAAACACAGCTCACATAAGTCTGTTTAGACTATTATACTGTGTTAAATGAGTAAAAATGTGCTGTGTTCTGTTACCGAACGGGTTCTTTGCAATAATGGGCTCAGACTCCAGGGGGTCTCCAATGCCATATTTGTTGACTCCACGGACTCTGAAGATGTACTCATTACCCTGGATAAGTCTGGGCACATTCACGATGCAGTCTACAAGTTTCTCAGACACAATAGACCACATGACTCTGCTGGTCTCCCTCTTCTCTACGATGTAATGAGTTACCATGGCACCGCCCTCATCGGCAGGTGGAGACCACATGATGGTGATGTTGTCAGCCATCACTTTCTTAAACTGAATTTCGCCAGCAGGAGGTCCTGGCTTGTCTGATAAAGGATCAAATATATACAAAAAAATAGGCATACATTATGTCTTTCAATGCAAATATGTTGTAATAACATAATCATGTGAATACCTTGAATGAGCAGCCTGACAATGGCACATGAAGATCCCAGGGAGTTCTTCACTTTGACCTCATACGTCCCTGAGTTCAGACGAGTAGTGTCCCTCAGGAATATACCAGTGGACTCAAACGTGTGTTTGAAAGTGAGCTGAGCAGTAGGTTTGAGCTCTCGTCCATCCTTAAACCACTCAATTGTGGGGGTAGGTTTGGCTGTGATATTAAATTTAAGTTCCACATCTGAGCCTGCGCTGTATTTGACCTCATTAAGGTATTCCTGGGGAATTTCAATTTCTGGGGCACCTGATAGAAACAAAGATGTTTTTGTTGAATTTCTGATGTAGCTAGGTATCATGCATAACAAGAGCACAGTGGCAATTTGTACAGATAATCATAAACTTACTAGGGGAAAAAACACAAAAATACAGTAAAAATGACCAATAGATTATATTGTATTTAACTGAAACAACTATAAGTAAATCCAGGATCAAAAATAATTCCTACCATAGGTGTCCACACAGGTGGCTGGTCCAGCTGTCACAGAGGGGTTGCTTACTGAACCAACTGCATTCTTGGCCATGACCCTGAATTCATAGGTTTCATTCTGGGTAAGTCCAGCCACAGTGAAATGTGTGTCCGTGATATTGGTGAGGTTAGCTTTGGACCACTTAGGACTAACACCTTTTCTCTTCTCAATAATGTAACCAGTAATAGGGGATCCACCATCAAAGTTGGGTTTCTCCCAAGCAAGGCTGATAGAGTTTTTGGTGATGTCACTGATTCTTAGGTTGATGGGTGGCTCTGAAGAAATGACCAGAGAAGATTAATTAACAGACTTTTTCACCATAATTTGATTATGTTTATCTTTAAAAATGTTTCACTTGGTACTCACCACAGGCATCTATAGCCAATACAGCATCTGAAGCCTTGCTGAAATCACTGAGGCCAGCAGCATTCTCCGCTGCCACCTTAAACTCATAAATAAGTCCAGCATTAATGGTGGTGACCTTATAGTGTGTAGAACGGATCACCGTTTTGTTAACTAGCTGCCACATGATGCTGTTCCTATCTTTCATCTGGAGATGGTAGCCAAACACATGGCTGCCTCCATCTGACTTGGGCTCCTTCCAGGCTAATGCGATGCTCTCCCTGGTTACAGCAGTAACTTCTGGAGTTGATGGAGCATCTGGAATAGCTGGTACATAAAAAACAAAGTTACAAGGTTTGTGTATGTTCATTATTAAACTTGAGTATTAAATGTTACATTTGTAATGAAAGCTAAATAAGCCCCTTACTGTATGGAAGGCTGACTATGACTGCTGGAGAGTCAATATGTTCGCTAATTCCATATTTGTTCTCAGCCCTGATTCTGAACTGATACTCCAGGCCAGTGGTAAGTTTCATAACCTTTATGGTGCAACGAGCCACAGCAGATGAGACGTCAATCCAGTTTGCTGTAGTTGTTTCTCTCTTCTGGATGATATAGTTAGTGATAGGGCTGCCACCATCATATGCAGGTGGGAGCCACCTGAGGCTTGCACTATCTTCTGTGACATCAAACAGTTCTACAGGTCCAAGTGGAACACTTGGGCGATCCAGAATCACAATATTGACAAATGACTTGGTGGTTCCACTGGAGTTGGAGGCAGTTATATCGTAGCGTCCCGAGTCTCCAGCAATGCTTTCACGCAAGATTATTTTGATGCTGTCAGGAGTGACTTCAGAATTGAACCTCATTGTTGACTTAAGTACTACATTATCCTTGGAAAGAGTGACTTTGGGCTGGGGTCTGCCAGTCAGAGGAATTTCACACTTCAGAGTTGAGCCAGCTCTGACGTACACAGTGTTGTGGGGGAAGTCCTTCATGTTGATTTCGGGAGATTCTAGGGAAACATGAAGACCACAGGTTTTACAATGTTTTTTGATTGTTGACTAGACTGTATCAGAACAAGTACAAGTACAGAAAACAAGTTAGACCTGAAAATATTTTCTTCTGGGTCACAATAGTGAATTTGAATATGTATATATTTTGTAACTTACCCAGCTGGTCTTTGACCGTAACAGGGGTGAACATTTCCTTAGCATCACTATATCCAGCAAGGTTCTCAGCTTTGACCCTGAAGTAGTATTCAGCTTTCTCCCTTAGGCCAGACACAGTAAAGTGGATAAACTTGGTGACACCACATTTAACCCACTTCTCCTGACCCTTCTCCAGTGCTTCAACCAGATATCCAGTAATTCTGCTGCCTCCATCATGTTCAGGTTTAGCCCATGCCAATGACACACTCTCCTTGGTAACATCAGTTACTCCAAGCTTTGGTGGTGGGCTTGGTTTTTCTGGAAAAAAGAGGACATAATTTGTTTCATTGACAAATCTCATATTTTCTTGTGTGTAATTTTATTTTGTGTAAACTACAGATAACATAACATGAATGTTTATACCTGTGATCTTGGTTCCCTCTTTGGTCTCAGCTGGAACACCAACACCATAGTCATTCAAGCCTGTCACTCTGAAATAGTAAACTTCTCCTTCCTTTAGGTTTGACACTTTATAAGTCAGTCTGTGGCATGTATCAGTCAACCTAGTCCAACCTTTTTTGCTTGCCTCTCGGAAATCAACAAGATAATTCTTTACTGGTCCCCCTCCTTCATTCTCTGGAGTGTCCCAAGTTACAGTAGCAGATGACTTAGTCACTTCCTTGACTTCCACATATGCAGGAGGTCCAGGCGAGTCAAGAACTCTAACATTGAGTGTCAGTGAGGAGGTTCCAGCAATGCTGGACAAAGTGACAGTGTATTTTCCAGAGTCATTGCGTGTTGCTTTCTCTAAGGTGATTGCGGTGAAGGTGTCTGTGGTGTCAATGACAGCACGTACTCTAAGATCAATATCAGGCTTTGTCCAACTAACAGTGGGAACAGGCTTGCCTCTGAAGGGTACTGTCATTGTAAATGAGCTGCCGTCTTTCACAATAAGAGTCTTCCTCATTTCATTGCTTATTTCAAAGATTGGCTCTTCTTCTTTTTCTTTAGCAGTCTGTTTGTCTGATTCAGGACTAGGCTCACTTACTCCAATTTTGTTAATGGATCTGACAACAAATACATATTCAGCTCCAGGGGTCAGTCCCACCACTGTAAACTCTGTATTCTTGATGTTCTGGACTCCAACGAACCATTCATCATCTAATGACTTTCTGTATTCTACTCGGTAACCAGTTACAGGTGCTCCACCATCAAACAGTGGTTTATTCCATGCTAGTGTTACTGTGGTCTTTGTTGAGTCAATGATCCTGGGCTTAGCAGGAGGTGAGGGGAGGAACTGTGGGTCTTCAGCCTTGGTGAGTGGGCAAGGGGTGCTAGGTGCACTAAGTCCAGCAGCATTCTCTGCAAACACTCTGTACTCATATTCACTTCCCTCACGAAGATTGGAAGCTTTGACTCTGAGGTCATAGACAGGCTTCTTATTGACGCGGCACCAGCGGAGGCCAGTCTTCTCTCGCTTTTCAATTACATAGCCAGAGATACTGCTGCCACCATCAGAAACTGGTCTTTCCCAACAGATTGTCATGGCCTCACTAGTGACTGAGGTGACCTGGACATTAGTGGGGGCTGCAGCTACAGTGAATGGATCCAAAGCTTTTACTGCATCACTCTCCAGAGCCTCACCATCTCCATATTTGTTAACTCCTCTGACCCTGAAAATGTACTCATTTCCTTTGAGCAGCTTAGTAACTTTGCAGGTAGTTGCCTTCATGTCACCATAAACAAGAGTCCAAGCAAGGCGGCTTGTCTCACGTTTCTCCACTATATAGTGCATGATTTCAGCTCCTCCATTCTCTTGAGGTGGACCCCATGTTATAGTGCATTTCTCTGCTGTAACACCAGACACTGCTAAAGGTCCTGAAGCTGGACCAGGCCTGTCCAGAACCTTACAGTTGATAGCTACAGACCTGGTTCCAGCTACATTGTGCAAAGTCAAGACATACTGTCCAGAATCCCTCCTGATAGCATCTCTGACAATCAAAGTAGTGGTAAAGTTTGTGGAAGTGATTTCACACCTGGCCTTAGCCTCAATATCTTTTCCATCTTTAGACCATGAAACCACTGGGATTGGACGACCTGTAATTTCAGCATCAATTCTAATTATCTCTCCAGCCTTAATGACAACTAATTGCCTGAATTTATCCTCTAAGATGATGGTTGGAGGGTCTACATCGTCTTTGATGGTGACAGGACCAGTGCATTCTGAAGGGGCACTCAACATCTCTGCAGAATTCTTTGCAATAACATGGAAGTCATATTGTGCATCTTCTGTAAGACCTGTGACATCAAAGTAAGTCTCCTGTAGATTGGCGAAGTTACACTTTAGCCATCGACCATTAGGGAGCTCTTTGCACTCCACTATGTATCCAACAATTTTCACTCCACCATCATATTCAGGTGGATCCCAGAAGAGAGAAACTGAGTTTCTGGTGATATTTGTGACTTTAAGGTTATGTGGAGATTCACATGGGTCCCTGGCTGCAACTGGTTCACAAGATTTAGTGCATGGACCAATGCCAGCAATATTCTCAGCATAGACTCTAAACTGGTATGACAGGCCTTCTTCGATGCCTGTCATCTTAAATTGGTTTTCAGTCAGCAGACCTCTACTGACTTTGGCCCACAAAATGCTGCTTTGGTCTTTGGATTCAATATGATAACCAATGACAGGGCTTCCACCATCACTGGCAGGTCTGCTCCAGACTACAAGCATGCCAGTCTTGGTGGCGTGGGCAACATGAAGATTGGTTGGAGGGCCAGGAGGCTCAAATGGATATTGTGCAACAACAGGAGCGGAATCAATCGCTGGACTCTTGCCATAACGGTTCTCAGCTGCAATGCGGAACTGGTACTCTGTGCCCTGAGTGAGACGGGAAACCTTTATTGATGTCCTGGCTACTGTAGCTGAGACAATTTGCCATGTGGTAGAGGTAGTGTCTCTCTTCTCCACAACATAGTTGTTAATCTGGCACCCACCATCATAGGTTGGAGCATCCCAGGACAGAGAGATAAAGTCGGCACTCACCTCATCCACCCTAATGTTGCTGGGAGGGCCTGGTTTATCAAGAATTATTACTGAAATTACAGCTGTCTTTGTGCCAATTGAATTAGTCAAAGTAATCTCATATTTTCCAACATCATCTTTGGTGGCATCTTTGATTATGATCTTTGATGAGGTCTTTGAATTCAGAACATTTACCCTAGTAGTCTGCTTTAGTGCACTGCCATCCTTCTTCCAGCACACCTCAGGTTGAGGTCTGCCTTTGAAAGGAACATCAATTTTCAAGTCATCTCCTGCTTTTACACTGTATGTATGGAAAAGCAAGTTGATGGTGGGCTCCATTGTGATGTCTTTTACTAACACAGGCATAGCCAGAGGTTTGGGATCACTCCTTCCCTTATCATTCACAGCAGTTACTCTGAAGGAGTATTCCTCACCAGTAGTAAGTCCCTCAATAGTAGCTTCTAGTGCTTTGGCGTCACTGCACACTGTCCATTTTTCATCTCCCTTAGGCTGCATCTCCACTATGTAGCTTGTAATTTTGCTGCCACCATCATGATCTGGTTTTTCCCATGAAAGGGTGACAGTGTGACGAGTCACATCAACCACAGTTATTTTACCAGGGGGCAAAGGTGCCTCTGAAACTTTGACTTGATCTGTTGTAGCTGACAGACCAACTCCTAGCTCATTTACAGCCAACACACGGAAAAAGTATCTACCTCCCTCCTGCAGGTCAGAAATAATGTATGAGTTCCTTACACAATTGGTGCTAACACTGGTGAAAGCCATTCGCTTCTGCTCTCTCTTCTCCACAATATAGTGTGATATCTTTGCTCCACCATCAATCAGAGGAGGCTCCCAGGAAAGAGAGACAGAATGTCTCTTTACATCCTTAACTTGTAGGTTTGTTGGAGCACTGGGTGAATCCAAAACTCTAACATTGATAAAAGCTGATTTAGAGCCACTAAGGTTCTCAAGGGTTAGTACATATTTGCCAGTGTCAAATCTGTCAACATTTTCAATCACAAGCATTGTGTATGAGCTTGTGACTTCAATCTGAGCACGCTCATTTAGAGTGCCATCAGCCTTTGACCACTTAACTTCAGGCTCAGGTTTTCCTCTGATAGTCACAAAAAGACGTAGTGTTGCAGTGGCACGAACATTGACCATCTTTCTCAGGTCAGCATCTAGTTCAATTTCAGGAGCCTGCAACTTCTCTGCCGCAATCACAGACCCTGGGAGGTCCACATGATCCCCTACTCCCTCACAGTTCATGGCACATATGCGGAAATTGTATTCTGCATTCTCCTTTAGCTTCTTTACAGTGTAGTGAGTGTCTTGGACACCAGTATGAGGTGTGCAAACAATCCATTCATCATCTAATGCCTCCTTCATTTCAACAACATATCCAGTAATATGTGCTCCACCATCATAGATAGGTCTTGACCAGGAAAGGGAGACTGTCGTGCTGGAATGGTCAGTGACTTTGGGGTTATTTGGAGGTCCTGGTGGATAAATGGCATCGCATGCTTTCATGTACTGTGTCGGTGTGCTAGGCTTTCCAACACCTGCAGCGTTTTCAGCTGAGACCCGGAATTCATAGGAATGGCCCTCTGTGAGACCAGCACACCTAAATCTCAAGTCAGTCAGTCTCTTCTTGTTGCACTTGGTCCACCTGACGCCATCCTTATCACGTTTTTCAAGTACATATCCTTCAATCTCAGCTCCTCCATTATTCTCTGGCCTCTCCCAAGTAAGCACAATGGAATCCCTAGTAATAGCACTGGCTTCAGGAGTGGAGGGTGCGCTGGGAGTGGTGAATGGATTACGAGCAACAACAGGCTCAGATTCTAAAGGTTCACCAACTCCATATTTGTTCACAGCAGTAACTCTGAAGATGTATTCATTTCCAGGGAGCAGTTTTGTAACTTTATAGCTGATTGCCTGGATCTTCGGCTCAACCATGGTCCATGACAAACGACTGGTTTCCCTCTTTTCAATGATATAGTGAGAGATGCTAGCTCCACCATCATGTGAAGGATGGCTCCAGTGCAGATAACATTTTTCAGCTGTCACTCCTTTCACTTCTAATGGTCCATCTGGAGGACCAGGTCTGTCCAAAACCTTTACATTAACTGGGATCATTTTGATTCCACCCACATTAACAAGCTTGAGAACAAAGTGGCCACCATCAACTCGTACGCAGTCTTTAACTGTCAGGATGGTACGGGTAAGTGTGGTCTTGATTTCCATTCTTGGGGTAGCTTTGTCAATTTCCTTTCCATCCTTTAACCATGTGACCTCAGGCAGAGGCTTACCAGCGTAATCAGCATCAATGATAAATGTCTCATCAGCACGAACAACTGTGAGATCCTTGAACTTAGGATCCATGGTGGCATCTGGAGCCTCAATTTCATCTTTAGCTGTTATTTCTCCTGTGCTTTCAGATGGGCAACTAGAAATACCACCAGCATTCCTAGCAATGATTCTAAACTCATAAACACAATCCTCAGTGAGACCAGTGAGAGTGTATTGGGTATCAATGATGTTGGTGAAGCTTGCTTTCATCCAGCGTTTATCTGGGTGCTTCCTCCTCTCAATCAAATACCCAGTAATTGCACTGCCTCCATCGTACTGGGGTCTGGTCCATTGAAGTGTGATATGGTTTCTGGTGATTTCAATAGCCTCAGGAGTGCCTGGTGGGTCACATGGATCCCTGGCTACTGTGCTCTCTGAGACCTTGCTAGCTGGGCTGAGGCCAGCAATGTTCTCAGCATAAACTCTAAATTCATACTCTATACCCTCTTCCAATTCTGTGGTTTTAAATCGTGCATCTGGAATAAGAAGCTTGTTTAGTTTGGCCCATAAAAGGCTGTTCTTCTCCTTTCTCTCCAGGTGATAGCCTAGAATTGGACTACCCCCATTGTTGGTGGGGGGTTTCCATTCAACAACCATGCTCTCTTTAGTTGCAGATGGAATAACTGGTATTCCAGGGGCATCAGGCTCACTGAATGGATACTTGGCAACCACAGCAGGAGAGACAATAGCTGAACTCTTTCCATATCTATTCTCAGCTGAGACTCTAAATTGATATTCAGTGCCAGTCTTCAAATTGCTGACTTTTATGGTTGTCCTGGCTATTGTAGCAGAAACAATTTGCCACACAGTAGTAGTGGTGTCTCTCTTCTCTACGATGTAGTTGTTGATCTGACAACCTCCAGTATACTCTGGTGGTTCCCAGGACAGAGTAACAAAATTAGAACTCACTTCATCAATCTTCACAGGGCCTGTAGGAGGTCCAGGTTTGTCAAGAATGATAACAGTAATCTCCTCTGTAGCTGTTCCAATGCTGCTGGTTGCTGTAACAGTGTACTTGCCAGCATCTTCTTTATTGGCATCTTTGATTGCCAACTTTGTAGATGATGGTGTGCTTGATACATTTAATCTAGTTGTCTCTTTAAGAAGTTGCCCTTCCTTTTTCCATTCAACCTTTGGAACAGGACGTCCAAGTACTGAAATCTCAATTTTCAGATCCTCGCCTTGTTGTAAGCTGTAGGTATTGAATCTCATCTTGAATCCAGGCTCAACAGTAACATCTTTAGCAGTAACTGCTGCAGCCAGAGGCCTTGGGTCACTCTTTCCTTTTTCATTGAAGGCTGATACTCTAAAAAGGTACTCATGTCCTGCACTTAGACCAGTAACAGTACCCTCACAGGTCTTAGTTGTGGCAGCCACAACCCATTCTTCTGATCCCACAGGCTGCATCTCAATGTAGTATCCAATGATCCTGCTGCCTCCATCATGGACTGGTTTCTCCCAGAAGAGTGAGGCTGTGGTTTTGGTGACTTCGGTCAAATTAACTTTACCCACAGATAAAGGTGGCTCAGATGTTTTAACAGATTCTTTTGTTTCAACTGGCTGTCCAACACCAAATTCATTTTCTGCTAAGACTCTAAAGTAATAAATTGTTCCCTCAGTAAGACCTGTGATACGGTAACTTGTCTTTGTACATTTATTGTCTACATTAGAGTACACCTTTCTGGTTGACTCACGCTTCTCAACCAAGTAATTCTTTATTCTTGAGCCACCATCAATTACAGGGGGTTCCCAAGTCAAAGTGACACTCTCCCTCTTTATGTCTTTAACTTTAAGATTTAATGGAGCCCCTGGAGTGTCCAAAACTTTAACAGAGACAAAAGCTGATTTGCTACCAGCACTGTTTGCTACATTGAGGATGTATTTTCCAGCATCATATTTATCACAAATGTCAACAGAGAGCTGTGTGAAATGTTCAGCAGTCTCAATCTGTGCTTTACTGGGCAGCTCACCATCCTCTTTAGCCCAGCTTACGTCAGGAGTGGGACGACCCTTAAAAGGAACGCAGATTCTCATTGAGCCTCCTGCACGAACAACTATTCCCTTCCTGAGCTCTGAATCCAAAATCATCTCTGGGGGGTCAATTTTATCCACAGGGATTACAACTCCCAGAATTTCTGTAGGCTCACCAACACCAATCTTATTCATAGCACAGACACGCACCTTGTATTCTTGATGTTCTATCAGGTTTTTGATGGTAAACTTGGTAAGATTCACTCCAGTGGGTGGTGTGCAAATAGTCCATTCCTCTTCTTCTGCCTTGGTTATTTCAACAGCATATCCTTGAATTTCACAACCCCCATCATATATAGGCCTGTGCCAGGCTAAGCTGATGGAGTCTTTTGTTGTGTCAACTACGTGGGCATTAGTGGGAATGCCTGGTTCAAAAGTAGGGTCACAGGCTTTGAGATAGGGTGTAGGTGGGCTTGGCTGGCCCACTCCAGCTGCATTTTCAGCAGATACCCTGAACTCATAATCATGGTCCTCAGTGAGACCTGTTACTCTGAAACGCAAATCAGTCACTCTACGTTTATTGCACTTGGTCCATCTCACTCCAACTCTGTCTCTCTTTTCAATAATGTAACCACCAATGTCACTTCCTCCTGTAGACTGTGGGCGGTTCCAGCAAACAGTCATTGAATCCCTAGTAACGTTAGTGATTTCTAGTTCACGAGGTGACCCAGGAGGAACAAATGGATTTCTCATGATAACTGGCTCAGATTCCAGAGGTTCCCCTACGCCATACTTGTTGACAGCCAAAACTCTGAAGATGTACTCATTGCCTTTCAATAGTTTGGTAACCTTGAACATTGTAGCTCCACAATCACTGGAGACCACAGTCCAAGCCAAGCGGCTAGTTTCTCTCTTTTGAATGACGTAGTGAGAAATGCTAGCTCCTCCGTCATGCCTGGGTGGCAGCCATGACAGTGAGCATTTCTCCTCAGTAACATTACTGACTGTGAGGGGTCCCTCGGATGGGCCTGGTCTATCAAGAACCTTCACAGTGAATGGGACAGTCTTAGTTCCTGCAACATTTGTCAGAACCAAAGTGTACTGTCCACCATCCACTCTGATGGAGTCCTTTACTACAAGTAATGCTTT
Source organism: Brachyrhaphis terrabensis (assembly GCA_903067065.1). NCBI lineage: Eukaryota > Metazoa > Chordata > Actinopteri > Cyprinodontiformes > Poeciliidae > Brachyrhaphis > Brachyrhaphis terrabensis. The sequence goes on along the minus strand of CAEGAG010108657.1, from coordinate 90,190 downwards.
GAAATCAGTGTTTTTAATTTCAGCTCTTGCTGAGTTTTCAACTTCAACACTTCCTTTGAACCACTGGGCTGTTGGGATGGGCTTTCCTTCTACACTAGCCTCCAGACTGAAAGTCTCTCCAGCATTAAGGACAATTGTCTGATTGTATATAGGATCAGTTTCACACTTGGGTGGCTCAACTTCATCCTTAGCTGTTATAGATCCTGTGCTCTCAGAGGGTTTGCTGACAGCACCAGCGGCATTCCTTGCAATCACTCTGAAGTCATATTTACTGTCTTCTGTAAGGCCAGTAACTGTAAATTCATTTTCAATAATGTTTGTGAAACTAGCTTTCATCCATTTTCCCTCTGGAAGGTCACGCTTCTCTATTAAGTAGCCAGTTACAATGCTTCCACCATCATATTGTGGGGGTGTCCATCTTAGCATCATTGAGTGTCTGGTTACAATTACAGCCTCTGGACGGCCAGGAGGATCACATGGGTCACGGGCTACGTAAACTTCTGAGACTTTGCTGCATTTTCCAATGCCAACTATATTCTCAGCATATACTCTATACTCATACTCAATGCCTTCCTCAAGAGGAGTAGACTTGAATTTACAATCTTGAATGAGCATTTTGTTGATCTTTGTCCACAGGATACTATTCTTCTCTTTCCTCTCCAAATGATAACCCAAAATGGCACTGCCTCCATCAGATGGAGGTTTATGCCACTCGACCACCATGTAATCTTTAGTGTATGAGGAAACAAATGGTGTTCCTGGTGGTCCAGGTTCTTGGAATGGATATTGTGCTACAACAGGCACTGAATCAATTGCGTAACTCTTTCCATATCTGTTTTCAGCAAAGATTCTAAACTGGTATTCACCACCAGTCTTGAGATTGGCAACCTTTAAAGTTGTTCTAGCCACAGTGGCAGACACAACAACCCAATTAGTTGTAGTTGTGTCTCTCTTTTCCACTACGTAGTTGGAGATTGGACAGCCACCTGTGTATGAGGGAGGTTCCCAATTAAGAGTGACACTCTCAGCACTAACATCATCAATCTTGATTGGACCTGTTGGTGGTCCTGGTTTATCCAGGGTGATAACTTCAATAGTGGCATCCTTGGAACCCAAGGCATTAGCAATAGTGACAGTGTACATACCACCATCCTCTCTGGTGGCATCCTTTATGGTTAGAGTGGTGTGATGTGCTGAGTCACTGACATTAACTCTGGTGGTCTGTTTAAGTGCCACTCCATCCTTAGTCCAGGTAATGGTTGGCTTTGGATGACCAGCAACTGGAACCTCTATCTTGAGGTCATTTCCCACCTGAACACTGTAGGAACTTGATTTGGGTCTCACAGAAGGCTCAATAATTAGGTCCTTGGCTACAACTGATTGAGCCAGTTGTCTTGCGTCACTTTTACCTTTCTCATTTACAGCAACAACTCTGAACTGATATTCCTCTCCCTTGAGAAGGTTGTTCACTACTGTCTCAAGGCCTTTTACACTAGCACACACAGTCCATGCCTCACTATCCTTAGGAGCCATTTCAATTTCATAATAACTGATCCTACTACCACCATCATGTTCAGATTTCTCCCACCTTAGAGTAACAGTACTGTGAGTGACGTCAAGAACACTAACCTTACCGGGTGGCTGAGGCTTCTCAGATATTTTAATTGGCTCCATAGTTTTAGCTTGGAGACCCACACCATATTCATTCTCAGCCAATACCCTAAAGAAGAAGATTCCACCCTCTGGAAGAGGTTCAACTTTCCATGACATCTTGTTACATGTTGTAATGGTAGTATAAACCTTTCTTGTGCTTTCACGCTTCTCAACAATATAATGCTTAATCTTTGAACCACCATCCAGAAGTGGAGGTTCCCATGAAAGAGTGACAGAGTTCTTAGTAATCTCTTTAACTGTTAAGTTAGTTGGTGGACTAGGAGAATCCAGGACTCTGACACTGATGAACACTGATTTAACTCCACTGGCATTCTCTGCAGTCAGTGTGTACTTGCCACTGTCAAATCGGTCAACATTCTCAATGGTAAGTGAAGCATAGCTTCCTGTGTTGTCAATTTGGGCAGTCTCTTTAATCTCACCTTCAACCTTTCCCCATTTTAGCTCAGGAGCTGGCCGCCCTTTCACAGGTACAAACAACCTGAGTGTGCAAGCTGATCTGATGTTGATCATTTTTCTCATATCAGCGTCTAATTCAAGGTCAGGAGCTTCAAGTTTCTCTTCAAGAAGGATTTTACCAGGCACATCAGCATGTTCACCAACACCAATTTTGTTGATTGCACAAACTCTAAACTGGTACTCGTGCTTTTCCAGAAGCTTTTTCACTGTGAATTTAGTGTCTGTTATTCCAGTGGGTGGAGTGCACATAAACCACTCATCAGCTGCTACATCATATGCTTCAACAATGTAAGCCTTGATCTCACTTCCACCATCATATATGGGCTTACCCCATGTAAGAGATACAGTAGACCTAGAGGTGTCTACTACTTTGGGGTTGTTGGGTGGGCCTGGTTTGAAAACAGGATCCAATGCTTTGTAGTACACTGTTGGTGTGCTAGGTGTACCAATTCCAGCAGCATTCTCAGCAGCTACTCTGAATTCATAGCCATGGTTTTCTATGAGTCCTGTCACTCTGAAACGCAACTCTGTCACACTGCGCTTGTTGCACCTTGTCCATCTCACACCATCCTTATCACGTTTCTCAATGACATATCCCTGAATGGAATTGCCACCATCATTATTTGGTCTCTCCCAGGTTACCACCATAGAGTCCTTAGTAATTGAAGAAACATCTACGTCAGTTGGTGGACTTGGTGCGACAAATGGATTTTTGGCAATCATCGACTCAGATTCCAAAGGCTCGCCAATACCATATTTGTTGACAGGGATCACTCTGAAGATGTATTCATTACCAGGAAGAAATTTGGTGATTTTTAGATTTAGGGTCTGAACCTTTTGCTCAACTACAGTCCATACCAGCCTGCTGGTTTCCCTTCTCTCAACAATATAATGGGAGATATCACTACCTCCATCTTGCAAGGGAGGTTTCCAGGAAATTGAACATTTCTCACTGGTGACACCATAAATAGAAATAGGGCCCTCAGGTGGACCTGGTCTGTCCAATACCTTGACATTAATGTTAATAACTCTTTCTCCACCAACATTCTTTACCAGCAATGTGTACTGTCCGCCATCAACACGAATAGCTTCCTTAACAATTAAACAAGCTGAAAAATCGGTATTATGGATTTCTAAACGAGCTGCTTCAGCAATCTCAGTGCCTTCTTTCAGCCAGTGTACAGTGGGTACAGGCTTACCATAAACAGCAGCCTCAAGTTTAAATGTCTCTCCGGCATTTACAACCACAACCTGGGAGTATTTAGCTTCCAGGTCAATTTTTGGTGGATCAATCTCATCCTTGGCAGTGATGGATCCAGAAGAATCAGATGGTTGGCTAAAGACACCAGCTGCATTTTTGGCAATGACACGGAATTCATAGGTTTGATCCTCAGTAAGTCCTGTGACAACAAATTCAGTTTCAATAATGTTGGCAAAACTGGCCTTCATCCAACGCCCACTTGCCTCCTTTTTCTCAACAACATAACCAGTTATTTTGATGCCACCATCAAATTCAGGCTTGGTCCATCTCAGTGTCACTTGGCTTCTTGTTACAATGACAGCCTCTGGTTTTCCGGGTCTGTCACAAGGATCCCTGGCTACTTGGATTTCACTCACCTTGCTAGGTTTGCTGAGGCCAACAATATTCTCAGCATACACTCTAAACTCGTATTCAATGCCCTCTTCAAGTCCAACCACTTTAAATCTGGTCTCTGGGATTATCTGCTTGTTTTGTTTCACCCAGAGAATGCTGTTTCTCTCTTTAAGTTCTAAGTGGTAGCCCAGAATTTTGCTTCCACCGTCATTGCTGGGATTCTCCCACACAACTGTCATGGTCTCTTTGGTGGCTGACTTTACCACAACAGATCGCGGTGAACTGGGCACCTCAAATGGATACTGAGCAACAATGCTATCAGAAATGAGAAAAGATGACTTGCCATATCTATTTTCTGCAGCAATTCTAAATTGATACTCTGAACCAGTCTTCAGACGAGCCGCTTTGATGGTAGTTCTAGCTACAGTAGCAGACACAATCTGCCAGTTTGTAGTTGAGGTATCTCTCTTCTCTACAATGTAATTGTTGATTGAGCAACCTCCATCATATTGTGGTGGATCCCAAGACAAGACAACACTGTCTGCTGTGACCTCATCCAGCTTGATCGGGCCAGTTGGAGGACCAGGTTTGTCCAAGACAACAACACTGATATCTGTTGTAGCCTCCCCAGCTGTATTGTTTAGTTTTATAGTATATTTGCCCACATCGTCTCTGCAAGCCTCCTTAATGATAAGAAGAAGGTTTTTGTCTGTGGCCTCAGCATTAACTCTTGTTGTTTCTTTGAGAATGACATCATCCTTCAGCCAAGTTGCTGTAGCCTTAGGACAGGCAACATATGGTACATCAATCTTAAGATCATCTCCTGCCAGCACACTGAATGTGCTGAAAATCAGTTTGAAAGCTGGTGGTATTACTAAATCTTTAGCCACCACAGGTACATTGAGAGGCCGGGAGTCACTAACACCCTTTTCATTGAATGCAGAGATTCGGAACATATACTCCTCTCCATGTGTAAGTCCAGTTACTTGGGCCTCGTTTGTCTTTACCACCATCACTTGTGTCCATTTCTCACTTCCTTTACATTGCATTTCAACATTATAGCCTGTAATTCTGCTTCCTCCATCATGGTCTGGTTTTTCCCAAGTTAGTGTGACACTTGTTCCGGTAACTTCACGGAGAGATACTTTGCCTGGTGGCAGAGGCTTTTCTGATGCCTTAATTGGTTCAATGGTTTCAACTGGGAGACCAATACCAAATTCGTTTTCAGCGACTATTCTAAAGAAGTACAATTTTCCTTCTTCCAGGTCTCCCACTTTCCAACTAGACTTATGGCAGCTGGCACATACAGTTGAGTAGGCTTTCCTGGTTGACTCGCGCTTCTCCACAATGTAGCTGCGGACTCTGGAGCCCCCATCTATGAGAGGTGGATCCCAAACTAGGGAAACTGAATCTCTTGTGATCTCCTTAACAATGAGATTCTGAGGTGGTCCAGGAGTATCTAGTACTCTAACATTAACAAAAGCTGTTTTACTTCCTGAGGCATTCTCTACTGTCACCAAGTATTTACCTCCATCAAACCTGTCAACATTGTCTATCTGAAGAGTTGTGAATGATGGGGTAATTTCAATGTTAGCCTTGTCCAGGGATTCTCCATGCTCTCTTGACCATTTTACTTCTGGTGCTGGCCTTCCCTTGATGGGGACAAAAAGTCTGAGTGTGCTACAGGCTCTGATGGAAACAACTTTACGTAGCTCTGCTCCAAGTTCAATTTCAGGTGGAATTAATCTGTCTTCAGCCTTAGGGGTTCCAGGTACAGCAGCAGGTTCTCCCACCCCTTCAGAATTTGTTGCACAGATGTTGATTTTATACTCCTGGTTTTCTTTCAGACTAGTAATGGTAAAAGATGTGGCTGTCCATCCTTTCTTAGGAGTATGAATTGTCCACTCATCCTCCTCAGGCAGGCAAGTCTCCACAATGTAACCAGTGATTTCAGAACCACCATCATAAACAGGTTTATTCCAGGCAACGGTAATGGATGATTTAGAGGTGTCAAGCACTCTTGGGTTTCCTGGAGGTCCAGGCTGAAAGATTGTGTCAACAGCCTTGTAGAATGGACTAGAAGGGCTGGGCTGACTGAGACCAGCATTATTTTCAGCAAAAACTCTAAATTCATACTCGTGACCTTGTGTGAGACCAGAGACCTTGAATCGCAAATCTGTCACAGTCCTCTTGTTACATTTCACCCAACGTAGACCTGTCTTATCCCTTCTTTCAATTATGTATGTATTAATTCTACTGCCTCCATCATGTTCAGGACGGTCCCAGCAGACAACCATTGAGTCTTTGGTGATAGTTGTGACCTCAGGCTGCGTTGGTGGGTCACTGGGACCATATGGGTTGACACAAGTCACAGGCTCTGATTCAAGGGGTTCACCTACGCCATACTTATTGACAGCCATTACTCTGAAAATATACTCATTTCCTTTAAGAAGCTTTGTGACCTTAAACCTGTTTGCTTGAAGGTCTGTGGCCACATTTGTCCATGCCAACCTACTGGTCTCACGCCTCTGTATGATGAAATATTCAATTTTGGCACCACCATCATGTGTTGGATGCAGCCAGTTAAGCACACATTTTTCTGCAGCAACATCCGTAACTGAAAGGGAATCTGGTGGTCCAGGTCTGTCGAGTACTTTAACATTAAAAGTGAACTTTGCAAATCCACCAGGATTGCTTGCAGTCAGAGTAAAAGCACCACCATCTCTCCTTAGAGAATCTTTGCTGATTAAGGTTGTGTGGAAGTCAGATGTCTTAATTTCTATTTTAGCTGTGTCGTCCAGCTCCTTTCCTTCCTTGGTCCATACTAGAGAAGGAATTGGCCTGCCGGTTACACTGGCTTCCAACTTGAATGGTTCTCCTGCCATTACCACAACATTACTGCTATATGATGCATCAATATCAAGCCTGGGTTCTTCAATGTCATCTCTGCATGTGATGGCTTCTGATGGCTGTGATGGAGCACTAACAGCACCAGCTGAGTTTCGAGCAAGCACATGGAACTCATAGGTTGCATCTTCAGTCAGACCACTGACTGTGAACATGGTTTCTAGAATGTTGTTGAAATTTGCTTTAAGCCAGCGTCCATTAGGCATCTCCTTCCTCTCCACTGTGTATCCCGTAATAGAAAATCCTCCGTCACCTTCTGGTTTGGTCCATGACAATGTCACCTCATGTCTGGTGATATTCAATGCCACAGGCCTACCTGGTGGGTCAACTGGGTCCAAAGCATACAAAGCCTCACAGGGTTTGCTGGGTTTGCTGAGACCAGCCATGTTTTCAGCAATGACACGGTGTTCATATGCAATGCCATCAACAAGGCCTGATGATTTAAAGATGTTTCCAACAACAAGAGATTTGCTGATCCTCTGCCACAGGATACTGTTTTTCTCTTTTCTGTCCACATGATACCCAAGAATAGGACTGCCTCCATCAGAAGATGGCTCATTCCAACTAAGAGTCATTGAATCTTTGTTGAAAGCTGTAACTACAGGAATGCCAGGCTGGCCTGGCACATCAAATGGATAGGCAGCTACCACTGATTCAGACAGAACACATGGTCCAACGCCATATCTGTTCTGAGCCTTGATACGGAACTGATACTGGGTTCCAGTATTGAGTCGTGCTGCTTTGAATGTGGTGCGAATAACTGTAGCTGCCAACTCCACCCATGAAGTACCTGTAGTCTCACGCACCTCAACAATATAATTGCTTATGGGAACACCTCCATCATTCTCTGGTGGTTCCCAGGACATAATAACATAATCACACGAGACCTCATCCAGCTTGACAGGACCAGTAGGAGGACCTGGAATGTCATGGACCAAGACTGTGATGGTTTCTGTCAGTGTGCCCAGGATATTCTTTCCAGTTATGGAATACTGGCCTTCATCAGTTCTTTTGCTCTCACTGATGTTTAGGATTGTTGATGTTGCTGTGGTTTCAGTGTTGATTCTTTGCGTTTCCTTAAGTGCCATGTCTCCTTTCTTCCATGACACAACAGGCCTGGGTTTTCCCAGCACTGGAATCTCCACCTTAACACGGTCCCCTGCTTTGGCAATTACGGTTTTCTGGTAGACTCCTCTCAGGTCAAAAGATGGAGCAGAAGTTTGCTCTTTAATCACAGCTGGCCGGCTCTCACGAGGATCACTCCTGCCTGAAGCATTGACAGCCATTATACGGAAGGTGTATTCAGCACCCTCAATCAAATCTGTCACAGTGTAATCTAGAGCCTTAATGGTAGTTATGTGGACCCATTGATCAGTGTCTTTCTTTTGAGCCTCAATGACATATCCTGTAATCAAGGTACCGCCATCATGAAGAGGCTTGGTCCATGCAAGGCTTGCGCTGTCATTGGTCAAATCAGTAACGTACAAGTTATCTGGTGCAGAGGGGGCCTGAGATACTCTTATGGGCTCAGGGGTTTCAGCAGGTTCACCTACACCAAGGTCATTTTCAGCAGAAACACGGAAGTAGTAGTAAGCTCCCTCCTCAAGGTCTTGAAATTTAAAAGAACACTTTTGCCATGTGGTGCTAAGCACTGTATAAGCCTTCTTTGTAGCATCTCTCTTTTCAATAATATAGTTATGAATCTTGGACCCTCCATCAATAATAGGGATTTCCCACTGGAGAGTTATGCTGTTCTTAGTGATCTCTCTTGGTTTAAGGTTGACTGGAGGTCCAGGTGTGTCCAGAACTTTCACGTTGACAAAACCTGACTTCTTACCAGCAACATTCTCCAAAGAGAGATGGTATTTTCCTGCGTCATACCTAGTGCAGTCAGGAATAACCAGCAGAGTGTAGGACTCTGTTGTATCAATGTGTGCACGTGCTTTCAGGTTGGTATTTTCTTTGCTCCAAGTGACTTCAGGAACAGGACGGCCCTTGATAGGAACAAATAGACGAATTGAAGCACGACATCTGACAACCAGAGTTTTCCTGAGCTCAGCATCCAACTCAAAGTCTGGCATTGTTTCCTGGTAAACTAGTTCAGTCACTTTCTCAACCTCTGCAGGCTCACCGACTCCCTCAGAGTTTACAGCACTAACTCTGAAGTGGTATTTGCCTCCTTTTTGAAGTTTACCAATGACATATTCAGTAACTTTAACTGGATATTGTGTCTCTGTCTCCCAGTCATCATGGCCCTCCTTTTTATACTCAACAATGTAACCTTCTACTTCAAGACCACCATCATAATGAGGACGGCCCCAAGCAAAGGCTGCTGTAGTTTTTGTGGTGTCTGTAATTCTAGGGTTGGAGGGAGGACCAGGTGGATCTGAAAACAAAAGTAAAAAAAGAGGTTAGTAAAGTTAATTAAAGCATTTTCAGAAGGAATTCTAAATTCTTATATAAATTCTTTGATAATGCTATATTCTTGCTTGCTTTAAAGGTTGGTTGCAAAGTCTTCTTTACTTACATACAATATCCTTGGTCATTACAGGGCGTGATGGCTCACTTGGCTGCCCAAATCCAGCTTTATTCTCAGCAGTGACTCTAAACTCGTACTCTACTCCCTCACTCAGGCCTTGCACCTTGAAGCGAAGGTCAGGAACTGTCCTCTTGCAGGCTCTCACCCATCTCATTCCTCTCCTTTCTTTCCTTTCTACACAATATCCTCTAATGTCACTTCCTCCATCCTGTACAGGTCTCTTCCATGAAATGGTAACAGCATTCCGACTGACATTATCTACCTCTGGAGCTGAGGGTGGACCTGGTGGACCTAAGGAAAAAAAAATTGCAATGAAAAATAAAAATATTTCCAACATTTCAATGTCGATATTTTTTAACTTTAATCTTAAACAAGGTAAACTTACCATAGCTGTCAGCCATTTTGACAGGACCAGACAGGCTAGAGTCTCCTGTGCCATACTGGTTTATAGCGCACACTCTAAAGATGTACTCATTGCCCTTGATCAGTTTGCTGGCTACATGTCTGCAGTCCATAATATTTTCCGCAACTTTGGTCCACTGCAAGCGGCTAGTCTCTCTCTTCTCAAGGATGTAGGACTTGATAGAGGAGCCTCCGTCCTCTTCAGGTGGAAGCCAGGTCAGGGTACACTTCTCAGCTGAAATGTTACTGACTTCAATAGGGCCTGGTGGTCCAGGAACATCTAAGACCTTTACTTTAATGTGTTCTTCCTTAATACCAAATGGGTTACTAGCATTAATTGTGTACTCTCCGGTATTCTTCCGGCTTGCATACTTGATAGAAAGGGTTGAAGAGGTTGGAGTGCTAGTTACAGTGACAATGTCAGAGTTCTTGAATTCACGACCTCCCTTGGACCAGAAAGCAGTTGGGGGAGGTTTGCCCACAATCTTTGCAGCTGAGATAACAATTGTGTCTCCTGCCTTGACGGACACAACTTCCTTCATCTCTTGGTCAAGAGTGATAGACGGAGGCTCTGTTAAGAAACAGGAATATGTTGAACAATAATTGTACATTTAAAACTTTGATTTTTAAAACCTGAAACTGCACAAGTCTTAAATTTTAAACTACATACCATACTCATCCTTGCAGGTCAGTGATTCAGTAAGCTCTGAGGGAACACTGACAGCACCAGCAGCATTCTTGGCCCTGATTCTAAACTGATACTGAGCTCCTTCTGTCAGGTCTGTAACGGTGAAAGCACAGCTCTGGATGTTCACGTGATTGGCCTTCATCCATGCCTTTCCACCAGCCTCAAGTTTCTCTACCATATAGCCAGTCAGCTTATAGCCACCATCATATTTAGGAGCGGTCCAAATTAGAGTGACAGTGTTCCTGGTAACATTAATCACATCTGGTTTACCAGGTGGATCTGAAAAAAAAAGAAAAGAAAAGACATTAAATAAAACAAAGCCATAGCAATTTAATTCAGGCATTTACAATAAAAACAGAAATCTTTCTACATGTAATATATAACTTTAAGAAAATGGTTTGGACTCACCAATAGGATCAAGGGCGACAACAGCCTCAGTGACCTTGCTTGCCTTTCCAAGGCCGGCCATATTCATAGCCATCACCCTGAACTCATACTCTAGTCCTTCAATGAGACCCGTAACTCTACACTCCTTTACTCTCAAAGGAGACTTACTAGCTCGCTTCCACATCAGGCTGTTTCTCTCCTTAAACTCAAGGTGATACCCTGAAAAAACCCAAAAAAGATATAATTAATGATGACTGATGACACTCGATTACCTACTTACAGAGATGAATAACAGTATTTTACCAGTGATTGGGGAGCCACCAGAGTCTTTTGGATCAGCCCAAGCCAGAATGGCTGACTCATGTCGAATGCTCAGAATCTCAGGAGGAGCTGGAGCCTCAGGTACATCTTGAGGAAAGACAAAAGATCAGTTAATTCACTAAACTCTTTACACATAAAAACATAAGATCTACTTACTGTAACAAAACATTTCAAGATTACTTCATAATACCAATTACTTTTACCATCAGAAAAATGTAAACAAAATTTTCAGGCTGTACCTTTCAACATTAATCAAATTAATTTGTCTTTTATTCAAATGCTGCCTGTCAGACTACACTGATGTCTGAATATTGCTCAGAGGTCACTGATCCAAATGTAAGTGTACTGTATATCATATAACATGGAAAAAGCATCAACACAAGCTGAAGCTTAGTGTAATTATTAATCTCAGGTTTGGATCATGTCTGTATCTGCAGATATTTAAATCCATGTATCAGAATTTGATTGAAACTCAATAATCCTCGGTCTAATCAGAATCGAACAATTCTGGACCAGAGAATATCCATTTTAACTATTAGAAAGGACTAGAGTATGAATATCTTATCACCTGTGAAACAATTTACAAAAACTAGACTGACATTTGTAGCAATTAAAGAGAGAAATCAAAGGACTTTTCAAGTAAAGTTTTAAGACCAGAGTTGTACTCACTGAAAGGATGCTGGGCGATGACTGGGTCAGACCTCAGGAACTCTCCGATACCGTACTTATTCTCAGCACACACTCTGAAGATGTACTCTATTCCATCGTGGAGTCTGATGACCCTCATGGTGGTCTTTTGGATGGCTGAAGCCACCGTGGCCCATTTGTTGTCTGTTGTCCTCCTCTTCTCAACAATGTAATTGGACACTTCTGCACCTCCATCATCTTTAGGCGGTGCCCACTCCAGGGTGATGCCATCAGCAGTTATTTCGTCAAACTTAATGGGTGCAGTGCATATTCCGGGCTTTCCGACGACCTTCAACTGGAACTTGCAGTCCTTTGAGCCTGCGCTATTCCTGACATTGATGGTGTAGGTATCTGCATCTCCTCTCTGGCAGTCTCTGACCAGTAGGGTGGTAGTGCCCTGGGAAGCCTCAACACATATACGGCCAGTGTCGCCAAGTCCCATGTCGCCCTTCTTCCAGGTGGCGGTAGGGTAAGGCACTCCAATAACAGGGATGTTGATGCGCATGGTGGCGCCCTCCTTCACCACGCAGCAACCATCATGAAGACTGCTCAAGTTGCATTCAGGCAGCACTGAAATGTTACCAATTGGTGTTAAAAACATTTCTATAAGAAATAATTTTTTGGCATAGAAAATCATGTAAGTGCATTTAAAGGGGCAGTATTATGTATTTTTCAGTCACTTAGTGCCACTTTATAGTACAATTAAGAATCCATAATTGTGCTATAAAAATGGTATATATTTCAAACATGACATAGAAGAAATCTGACTTTGTGATTTTGTAAAGCGATGATAGGAGTTCGCCCTGCAATTGGTGGGTTGCCTGCTTGATTCCCACTCTGTCCGTCTTTGTCATGTCGTATCAAGTCATTTCATTTAACGCCTTGAAATTGGGCTTCTGTCTCTTTAAGAAACTCCTTTTTCTGACTCTCCACCTTCAGGAAGTCATCACAACATCGCTCCTCTATTAAACCTTTAACAATGTTTTTACCAGCATTAGGTGTTTGGTAATTGCTGCTGCTGCTAGTCTGAAGGAGCTGAGTGGAGGAGCTCAGAAACTGCAACACTAAAGAGGAGCTGCACCTCACAGGTGAGGCTATGTTCACCCAGGTGTTTTACACAGCTGATTGGTTGCCACAGTGATTAAAGGATTTCTCAAACATGAATGAAAGAAGCAAGGCAACACTCCAGGTATGTTTTTGAAGAGGGAATAACATTATAACATGATGTAAAGCTCGAAAAAGTTGACTTTACATAATGCTACCCCTTTAAAAAAAATTGCATATTATGAAGGCTAACCAGGTGGGTTCCTTACCAAACTGGTCCTTGGCAACAGCAGTGAGCTCAGTTGGTGGCCCCTCTCCAGACTCGTTTAGGGCCTTGACCCGGAACAAATACTCCTTGCCGTCTGCCAGCTCACTGATGGTGTGACTGGTGTTCTTGCCCTTCATAATCTCCTTCCATTTCTCCTCTCCTTCGCTCTGCTCCAGGATGTAAGAGGTAATGTAGCTTCCGCCATCACTGATGGGTTTCTTCCAGCTCAATGTGATAGAGTCTTTGGTGGTCTTTTGGGCTCTGAAGTCTGTCACTGGACCAGGTTGTTCTGCAAAAGTAAATATAGAAAAGGTTAAAGCGTATTTTCTGATAAGAACAAAAGGATATTAGTTCTAGTGCATAACTCTTAAGAAACTTGAATACAAAGAAACCTCCAAATGTGAAGACATATGAATGTATTTTCTTTTAGATCTCAATGGAACATGAAACTCTTTGGGTGTTTTCTACCTGATAGACTGGTAGATCTCGCTCGATTTGGGGCCAAAATTGCAACATTTATTATTAAGCTGGTGTGGTTTGCTTTCACACTGAACTGTGTCAAACGAATCAAACTAATTGGAAAACCTGTTCACCCTCTCACCTGTGGTGGCGGTGCACCAAGAACTGCTAAAAGAAATGACACAAAAACCTCAGAAGAAGGTACAACCGTACATCTTTGAAAAGCAGAAGTGGAACCTCCTGCACAGCCAACAAGAATGCAACAAGTGGTTGTTGAATGGTAAGTCAACAACAAAACACTCGTCTTGTACAGCACATAAAGCGGTAAAACCAGCAGACCAATCATGATGGAGCTCAGCTTGGCTTATTAGGTGACAGACAGAACTCCGCTGGGGTTGCTAGGTAACGGGTTCAAAATGGAAGTATAAAAATGTCAAAATGTGAATTTTGTATAATACGTCCCCACTTTAATGGCTTAATTATCCTTTAAATTACTAAAGTTAATTCCACATTAAAATTTTTAATGTACGTTTCTGAGTGAATGAATAATCCATTGATTCAGACTGTCGACTTTAATCGCTTCTCTGAAGTATAACAAATCGTTACCTGAGGCCCGGACGCTGCCTGCCGTCTCGCAGCCCTCTCCGATGCCATAAGCGTTTTCAGCCAGAACTCTGAAGCAGTATGCTTGACCCGGCTCCAGATTGGTGATCCTGAAGGAAGTCTTGTGGCACTCGGCGGAAACGCAGGTCCACGCTTTCCTCTCAGCCAAACGTTTCTCCACAATGTAGCTTTTTACTGGACTTCCACCATCGATCAGCGGCGGCTCCCAGCTTATCCAGGCATGGGTCCTGGAGGTCTCCTTCACAGTCAGGTTGGCAGGTGGTCCAGGTGAGTCTGAGTGGGGAGGAGCAGAAGAAAACTTTAGTCAGCTGATCAGGGTATCAAAGAACAAATAGAAAACTAAATGGTAATTTTAATTTACATTAGCTTACATGTATTAAATGAACACAACATTATGACCACTGACAGGTGATTTGATTTCATGAAGGCTCCACCTTATAACTTGCCATAATTAAAGGATCTGTTGCGGACGTCTTGGTGTCAGATAAAAATAAACACACCTTCAGGGATCTAATACAAAAGCACAAAATCTTGCCAAGTATTTCAGTCTAGTTTCTACTGGACTTGAAATAAAACAAAACTAACTTACAAGTAACTTTTTAACTACTTATAGGAGGTTGTTTTCAGTCAATAATTCTTTAATATTGTTGAAAAAGAAAGTTCTAGTTTCACTGGCAGATTATTCCACTTTTAACAAGGTATCTTGATCTTGTGAAATAATCTGCCTGTAGAACTGGTACTTTCTTTTTATCAATATAATATTCCTATATGTTGCTGAAAGATATTTGTAAGTTAGTTTGTTTTATGTCAAGTATAGTGAGATATTTGCATTAGAAACTAGACAAAAATACTTGGGAAGATTTTGTGTTTTTGTAGTGTAATAATATTTGTTGAAGCTTAACATAAATGTGTTTCTGTAACTGCTCTTTTTTTTTTAAGAACAGCCCAAACAAATTCAGGTTTACATTTATTCACTGTAGTGCAACGCCTCTGATTATACCCTAACTGTTTGCAGTGTATGTACTCAGACAAATCCTTACCGAGGACTTTAACAATGATGGTGTAGCTCTTAGATCCACTGCTGTTCTCCAGAGACAGGACATATTTGCCTGCATCATATCTGTTAATGTCCTCAATCATTAGCAGGGTGTCCCAGTCGGATGTCTTGATCAGCAGGCCCTGCCTCTCCTTCAGGTTGGCGTCCACCTTTGTCCATGTCACCTTGGGCGCCGGGCGTCCCCTCAGCGGGACGTACAGCCTCATGGTGATGCCGGCTCGCAGAACCAAAGCCTTCCTCAGATCAGCATCCAGCTCACCTTCAGGGGCAACTGCAGAGAGGCAGATTATTAAAATATGTTAGCTACCCCGCCTTTAAGTCATTTTACTGGACAATAAATTGTCCCAGAAATTATTGCAATAAACTATAATATTGTCATTTTGAGACACTTTTCAACTAATATAAAAATAATAGCTTGTAAACGCAAATATACTCACTCAAAAAAAAAAAGTTAATTTCTAAAGAATATTTAACACAGGGACTTGAAAACATTTTAAATATACAACAGAAAAAACAAAACACGAATCCAAATGGATTATGAAGTCTCGGTAACCAAAACTGCATTTCAAATTCAGCCTAGACAGGGAAAACAGGCAAAGTGTCGGATAGTGCAAACTAACTACTTCATACTGGGTGTCAAATGCTTCCAGTGTTTTTCAAAATAGCGGCTTTCCAATGATAGAGCTCATTTTAATTTATCATGTGATTAATTGACTTATTGCTTATTGTGACAGGCCTACACACAACAAACATCTGATGAACGTACTCAGGATGTCCTTGGCCATGTGGTTTCCAGGAACCTCGCTGGGCTCGCTGTAGCCAATCTTGTTGACAGCAATGACTCTGAACTGGTACTCTGTGTTTTCCATCAGGCTGGTCACCACAAATTTGGTGGCCTGGAGTTTCTTCGGGACATTGCACTTGGTCCACTCCTCGGCGTCGGCTCGCTTGCACTCCACTAGATATCCAATGATCTCACAGCCGCCATCGTAAGCTGGTTTGGTCCAGCTGAGGCTGATCGAATGCTTTGTAGAGTCCACCACCTTGGGGAACGCAGGTGGGCCAGGCGGATCTTAAGAATAACACACAAAGCTTATAAGTCTGACAAACATCAGGGATATTTTCAGTTACGATTTTCTGCCATTCAGACACTCACAGACGGGGTCAACAGCTAGAGCAGCGTTGGATGGATCGCTGGGTTTGCCCAGGCCGGCCTTGTTCAAGGCGATGACTCTGAATTCATACTCTGAGCCTTCAGTCAGCTGAACTGCCTTGATGGTTCTGTCGATAACGGGTCGGCGGTTAACCTTAGCCCAGGCCAACTCTGTGGCCTCACGCTTCTCCACCAGGTAACCCAGGATGGGAGCTTTGCCGTCATTGGCCGGAGCTTTCCAGCTGACTGTCATGGAGTCCTTGGTGACATTGGTAATGACCGGTGGCTCACATGGCCCAGGAACATCTGACGGAAGAGATAAAGGTATGAGAGTCTCTTCCATCAGATGTGGACATACTGATCCATACTGGTCATACTGAAGACCAGGTTGACAAGCATCTCTGAACTGACACCTATTATGTTTCCTTGAACAGGTAAGGATAGTTTTATAGGCAATACAAAACATGTCTTGTCACTTTAAATCCAAAAAAGCTGCTGCGGGTCACGCCCCTCCAACTCAACGTTTACGCTCACACGTGAAAATACCTACAAACCCATTCAATTCAAATTCAATAAAAAAATACTAAGTTCATCCAAAAATTAATTTAAATTAGATATGCAATTATACAGTAATACATGTTTGAAAAGCAGAAATGGAGCCTCCTGCACAACCAACAAGAATGGAGCAAGTGGTTTCAAATTGTTCAAATGTAATTTTTACTTGTTTAGAAATTTAAAAAGGTATTCATACTGTAAGAAAAAACAACATAGAGCTCTTAAGAGAACATTTTAAACTTAAAATAAAGTTTAAAAAGCATCAAAAGACAAGTATCAGTCAGGAGGAGGGTACAGAAAATTACCTTATATTTTATATATATTCCCCAATGATGGTCTTTCTGGGTTCAACTAAAACTTACATTAAGACATTCATATATTCTGTTTGCAAAGTTTTTCAGATAAACGGTTTTACTCATACAAACAAAAATAGAAAAATGTATTCTTACCGTATGGGTTCTTCACGGTTACGGCGTCAGTCATGATGGCGTCTCCCACACCATACTGGTTCTCAGCACTCACTCTGAACTGGTACTCATGACCCTCGATGAGCTTTTCCACTGAGCAGTCGGTGTTGTGGCCGTGGATGTTAGCGGTTACCAGCGCCCAGTTGGCCCTGCTGGTTTCACGCTTCTCAATAATGTAGTTGGTGATTTCAGATCCTCCATCTGCGAGTGGAGGCTCCCAGCGAATCTTCACACGGTCGGCGAACACTTTGGCGATTTTTATTGAGGCTGGAGGGCCGGGTTTGTCTGCAGAGCAGGAAGAAGAATTGAATTTCAAATATGAATGCATTTAGGGCTTGTTGAGCTTTTCAGTAAGGCTGAAACTAAGAATTATTTTAGTTATTGATTATTCTGACAATTAATTGGATAAAAAATGGCACATTTTGCAAATATTTGTACTTGATTCTTCTATAATCCTAAACATGGATTTTATTTAATTAACTTCAGGCCAAATGATATGAAGTTCTTTTTAAAGCTAAGGGACCCCACAAACAGGTAACAATACTTATGAAGGGTGTCCACATTAAAACCTTTATGAAGAGCAACTAATTGGACAACCCTAAGGTTGTCCAATTATCGCACCATTCACATCACTGTTTTTACTGCAGCTTACCTAGCACCTTGACCTTAATGGTGGCATACTTGCTACCACTCAGGTTTTCAGCGAGGATGGTGTAGTCTCCAGTCTCCTTCCTGGTGACTGAGTAGAGCTCCAGCAGATGAACGTGTTTCTTCTGCGTCGCCTTCATTCCCTCTGCGATCACCAGTGGTGCACCGTCTCTCTTCCAGCTCACCTTAGGCAGGGGTTTGCCGTGAACCTCAGCGTCCAGGATGACGTTGTCGCCTGCCTTTACCACAATGAGGCTCTTCATGTTGACGCCCAGTTCAACGCGGGGAGGAACTGTATAGGAGACAGAGGGAGGAAGTTCAAGACCCGACATTGGATCTGATTTGTTTTTTACGAGTTTAACGTTGAGCAGAACCGTACCATTCTCAGCAATGACAGCAATGGGGTCCGACACCTCAGACGGGAGGCTGACGTTGATGGCAGTCTTGGCAATGACTCTGAACTGGTACCTCTGACCTTCCTCCAGGCCCTGAACCACGTAGCTCTCAGTCCGGATGTTCATGCAGTTGGCGTTGCAGCAAGTCCATTTGTCCTCTGGCAGTTTAGTGTATTCCACATGGTAGCCAATCAGCTTGCTGCCGCCGTCATGTTTGGGACGACTCCAGACCAATGAGACAGAGTTCTTGGTCACATCCATTGCTTCGGGTTTACCTGGTGGGTCTGGAAGGAAAATAGAAGGGTTTCACATGAGCAATTGATCCAGAAGAGGATCAATTTATGTTGATCCTCTTCAACATAAATTTTAATTAATCTAAAGCTAAACCAGATTTGTTAGGGTTATCCTTGCAACAACCCTATAGCACTTATTTCAGTATGCAGGATTGTGCACATATAAACACCAGGAGGAGAATAAAGTCATGATATCAAGATTTCATTCTCGTACAATTTTATTTTATAATGTTGACTTTATTCTGGTAATTTTATGACTTTATTCTCAGGATTTAGTTTTTTAGTTTCTTAGCGTGGCCCTAACACTCCGTCGTACCAGACAGCATTTGGCTATTGATTTTAAACAATATGATGTTCAAGCTTTTCCTTTTAAAGAAGTCTCTTTACTAAGGTTCCCATTTTACCTCATGAGCACCTGACCCCCAAAATGTCTGAGCATGCCACTGAAAATATCCCAACATAAAATGGGATTCTTCTTCAAAACAGATCATACATCATCTAGATGATGTATGATATCATATATTTATAAAATATATGATATCATACATCATATATATATGATGTATATATATATATATATATACATCAAAATATCATATATTTACTAAAAATAAGCATAAAAGTAATCAACAATACTGAAGTAACTTAATGATCAATCTCGAAGAATAATTCATGTTAAAATGTATTATGCTACCAAAGCAGACATTTAAGTTGTTATAGTGAGAAAATATTTGTACAAATTTATATTGTGTGAATATTGTAGTCATATTCTCTATATAGTTTTGTTTGATTTTGCGCTGACTTTCTATTGAAATAAAAAAGAATTTGCTGGCCTTTTCTTTTTCTAATTAGAAACTGAGGTAAGAACAGATTTACTTACCAACTGCAGTTCTGGCGGTGATGAAGTCGGTCTGTTTGCAGGGTTTTCCCTGTCCAGCCATGTTGTAGGCCGACACCCTGAAGGTGTACTCCAGACCCTCGATGAGGCCGGTGCAGGTGTACTGCGTGGCTTTGACCACAGACTCATTAGCCTTCACCCACAGCAGGCTGTTCCTCTCCTTCTTCTCTATGCAGAAACCAGTGATGGGGCTTCCACCGTCGCTGCTGGGACGCTCCCAAGACAGAATGACAAAGTCCTTGTTGATCTTGTTGATCTGCAGGTTTCTGGGTTCACTTGGAGGATCTAGGAGAAAATGTCTTACTTACTACGAGGGCTGTAACTAACAATTACACAAGTAATTGATTTATCAAATATTCCAATGATTAATTGGAGGAAAAATGGTTCATCCTACCCCTATTCATCTGACAATGAAAGAAACTCACCAAACGGATGTCTGGCAATCATCTTCTCAGAGTAGAGGGGCTCAGAGATGCCGGACTTGTTCTCAGCCCGGACTCTGAACCAGTACTCCTTTCCAGTTGTAAGTTTGGTCATTCGGAAGCTGGTCTTGGTGCAGGAAACTGAAACGGTGATCCAGTCACCCTGGCTGATGTCACACTTCTCCACAATGTAGTTGGTGATGTGGCTGCCCCCATCTTCCTCCGGGGAGTTCCATAGCAACGTGCAAGCATCAATATCCAATTCTGAGATCTCCAGAGGGCCACCTGGAGGTCCAGGGATGTCTGAGAAATGGAGAGGACATTGTTATTGATGAAATAATTTTAATATGTCAATGCTATGTTGTCAGAAGCAGAGATGGGTGCTTCAGCTGACCCTGGACGATGACTCTGAGGATCTGGTTGACCTTGCCGGTGCTGTTCTCGGCAGACAGACTGTAGTAGCCGCTGTCCTTTCTGTTCACGTTCTTGATGATGAGGGTACAGGTTGTCAGAGTCTTTACGATCGACAGGCGATCTGAGGTCAGTACGTCCTCGTTGCCCTGCTTCCACTTGCAGAAAGGAGCCGGTTTACCAGCCACAATGCCCTCGATCACCATTTTTGATCCGGCCCTCACCGTAACAATGTCAGGCATAATGACCTTTGGAGCCACTGAAAACAAAGAAAATAATATTAAAGGTGAGCTATTATGCTTCCTCTGACAGGTTTGGATAGGTCTATGGGCTACACAAAACATGATCATGACATGTTTTTACACAAAATCATTCTTAGATGATGGGATTTTAGTTTGCTCAGTTCTGCCAATTTTGAGCTCCTTTCAGATTGAGCTGTTTTAGAGCATCTCAAGATTAGAAACTGCTGGCCATGACTCCTAACTCAAAAATGTAAAAAAAAGATTACTTAAATTATTTTTACTACGCTGTACTTTTCACTTTTACTTTAGTAACTTTATTCTGAAGTATTGTTACCTTTATTTGAGTAAAATTTCTGGAAATTTTACTCAAATAATCTGCTGCTAGCCATGCCCCCCAACGTTTACACTCATACATGAAAATGACTGCAAACAGATGCAATGATACATCTTTGAAAAGCAGAAGTGGAGCCTCCTGCACAATCAACAAGATTGCAGTAAGTGATTTCTGGATAGTAGTCAACAGCCAAACACTTGTGTTTTCCAGCAGCCATTGTATAGAACATACAGTACTAAAACCAGCTGATTAAATGTGCTGGAGCTCAGTTTGGGTTGCTGGGTAATGGTTAGAATTTTTTGCCAATAAACATCTGGGTGGTTTATTTAAGTACTTGGGTTGCTTTTAGAACTTTGTACAAAATTGTGCAAAGTAGGTCCCCTATAACAATTAAACCTGTGTTCACAAGAATCTGTTATTTTGCTGATCTACTTACTGAGCTGTTCCTTGACCTCAAACACTCCCTCCGCCTCGCGGGCCAAGCTTACTCCGACCGAGTTCCTTGCTGCCACTCTGAACTTGTACTTCGTTCCTTCCTTCAGACCAACCACCACAATGGTCAGATCTTTGACGACAGAGTAAGGTGTCCACTTGTCCTCGGGAGCTCCCTCTTCCTGGTAATCAATGACATAACCGTTGATCTTAGCTCCTCCGTCTCTGAGGGGCTTCAGCCAGCCCAACGTGGCACTGTTCTTTGAGATCTCCAACACATCCATCTTCTTAGGTGGGTCCGGCTCACCTTGATTTAAAAGTAGGCAATTATTTGACAAAAATTAAATAAATAAAATCAATCCACATCATTTTTAGTAGGCCCTACTCACTTATAGGATCCACAGCCAGATAGGATCTGGGAGAATCCTGAGGAACTCCTATTCCGTATTTGTTGCACGCCATGACTCTGAAGTAGTACTCGATGCCTGGCGTCATGTTGGTCACCTTGAAACTGGTTTTCTTCAGTTCCTCTGTGCATTTGTTCCAAGTCTTCCTATCCACTTCCCGTTTCTCCACAATATAATTAATAATGGGGCTGCCACCATCATTTTCTGGAGGCAACCAGGAAAGCTGAGCGGTTGTCTTAGTTATGTTGGTAGCATCCAAGCCACCAACTGGACCAGGAGTGTCTGGATAGAGTTAGAAATAAATTTAGTTGATAAAGATCAGATATATTTTATAGACAAGTTGCAATGTGTCATCCTGCGTCCAAGATCCTTCCGCCTAGCTACCTGCTAGAGGGCAAAAAGCTACTCGCTGATGATGACTACCATTGGTTTTAGCTGTCAGGTTGTCATAATACCATGCTAAAACTTAAACCTATGCATGACATATAAAAGAAAAAAGGACGCCATGGTTTCTGTGGATCAAACTGTCAACACTACGACTATTAGGAAAAAGTTTTAATTGAAAAAAAGAGAAGCAGGTCAGTTATACTAGCTTGACTTTGAAAGCCTTAACATGCAGATGTGCTGCGGAATTTGGTGAGTTTTGGTTCCATTAAGAAGAAGAAAAAGAATCCGACCCACACACTGAACTCTCTGACAGATCAACGTGTGTTTAAATTAGCTAATCTAGCACCGCTGTGTTCAGACAATCACTTATTAATAATTGCAAAATAAACATTAAGCCTAAAAACATAGAACTGTAACAGACTGAACGTTTTGTTCTTTGTGTTGGAAATGTTTGTGTTTTTCGTATTGAATCTTGATACATTAGTGGAGTTGTTGTCATACTAACGGGTCTGTGTGTAGCGGAACCGACACAGTGAGCAAGAAAAAAGTGTCTTTGAGTTGTTCATCAATGGTTTTCTGCGTTATTTTACCTTTGTTGTGATGTACAGAAGCTGAATTATTAATACCTACATCTCCAGGTTTCATTTAGTTAACAGAATTGTTCCATCGCGACAACACGACTGTGTATGGAAAGAAAAAAAATCGTCTTTTTGCCCTTTGTGTTATCCACATGCGTGAAATTTCCAGATGTGAACAATAACATGCAACAAGTCCATAAGACAAGCAACAGTTTGAGCTTTTCAATGGCTTTCTGTTCTTACCAAGCACTTTGACTCGGACAAACACAGCTTTCTCTCCAGCCGAGTTGGACAGAGTTAGTGAATATTTCCCAGAATCCTCTCTGGTGCTCTCAGGGATCACCAGGAAGCACATGGTGTCGACCTGGTCCACGTGACCTCTGCGTATGACGTTGTCCACACCGATGCGCTTCCAGGTCACATTGGGTGCCGGCCTCCCTCTGATCACAGCAAACAACCGGATGGGACACCCAGCCCTGACAGCGAGGCCTTTCCTCAAACTGGCATCCAGCTCGATTTCAGGGGCCTCTGTTGTCATGAAAACAGAAACAAATCTGTCAGTTCAAGTAATGCCCCCAAAATGACTTATTTTAGTATATAGGACCCTATTAAATTCAGTCTGATTTTTCTCCCCCAAATTCCACTGTTTCTGTTTTAATTGCTTATTTTTAGTTATCAATTTGGAAAGTATGTCAAAAAGATTAACAAATCAATAGCTGGAGTTACATTTCTTGTTTTTCTGTATCACAAATGAAACAACTGCTGTGGCTTAACAGAAAATTGTTTTTATGATGTGTTAAAAAGTTTCCATCTAGTTTTTTTTAAAGAACTCAAACTTACTGCAAAAACACAAAGTCTTATTTTATGGTCTACCTTTTGGTGCAATTGTCTTACTACACTTGAAATCAGATAAAACTAACACAGGTAACTTTTCAGCAAGATATTGAAACTTTTTTAAGTTAATAATTCCTTAATATTGATGAAACAATACAAGTTCCACTGGGAGATTATTTCACTTATAGCAAGACATTTTTTCATGTTACAAATTAAATAATCTGGCTGTGGAACCAGTTTTGGTTTTTTTTCAATATTAAGACACTATATCTTGCTGAAAAGTTACTTGTAAAAGTTTTATTTTACTTCAAGTGTACTTTTGAGCTGTTTGTGTTGCTTTACCAAAAATTAGCAGTTTGTTTCGAAAGGAATATATGAGTCAATAATCACCTTCAACTGCCGCTTCTACTGATTTATTTAAATGTTAAATATTTAGTAGACATGACTAATTGCAGCTATCTAAATAGCTTCTGTATGAATAGTCTTCCACTCGACCGTGTGCTGACAAGCAGAAAAGTTTTCTGTCATTTTCATAAAACTGGCTATTATCCGCCAATTCTATGTTTTATTGTGGATTACATTTTGTTTGTTAAATTCCACATTTCCGTCCGAGTTTTCCGCATTCATGGGCCCTTTTAAGTGCAGAGACTCACCAACAATCTCCTTGGGAGACACCGACTCCTTCAGGTAGGCATGGCGACCCCAGCCCACCTGGTTTTGGGCGGAGACTTTGAACTCATACTCCTGTTTCTCATCCAACTGGCCGATAGTGAACTCTGTTATCACCAGCGGGCCACGGGTATCGATTCTCTTCCAGCCCTCTGAGGGTTTCTCTGGATCGGCGTCGCTCTTCAGCCTCAAGTCCAGGCTGTAGCCAATAATGGGGGCGCCGCCATCGTACACGGGTTTAGACCAGGACAGGGTAATGGAGGTCTTTGTGCTGTCAGAAACCTTCAGGCCTGCTGGTGGTCCAGGAGGTTCTGAAGGTAGAGGTGAAAATATAAGACAGTGATGAATGGAAAAGCAAAAAGGAGACATTCCAGACTGTAAGGTGAGCTGAACGAACCAATAGGATCTTTGGCTGCAACAGGTCTGCAGGGTTTGCTTGGTTCTCCAAGGCCGACCTCGTTCTCTGCTTTCACTCTGAACTGGTATTCATGGTTTGGAATCAGGTTTGTTACTTTCATGCGTCTTTCAGAGATGGGGCTCTTTGTGCAAGCCACCCAGCGCACCGCTCGCTTCTCCTTCCTCTCCAGAATGTAGCCAGTGATGGACTTTCCACCATCGTTCTCAGGTGGAGCCCAGACCACAGTCATCTCCTCCTTACTGACCTGCATCACAAAAACAGCAAATGGTTCAGTGACCAAGGAACTCGCTTCAACTAGGGATGCGAACAATTAATCAACTTAAAATTTCTTAAATTAAAATGAGTTACAATTGATTAACTAATGTATCTGCTTAGACCTTCTGGAGTTTGGGCTCCATCCAGCAAAAACTGCGTTTTTAAGATTAACCTATTAATTGATAACTTGCATCCCTAGTTTCTACAGCTACCATTTTTTTCAAATCGAGACTTTATCTTTACCTTAGTAACTTCAGGGGTGTCGGGAGGTCCAGGTCTGTTGAACTGAGTCTTGACAGTTACAGGCCTGCTTTCCATAGCGGGGCCAGTTCCCATCTTATTTTCTGCTCTCACTCTGAAGATGTACTCATTACCCTCCACCAGTCGGGTGACGTTACAGTAAGGAGTGACTACAGAGGCGGAGTATGTGGACCAGACCATTCTCCTGGTCTCACATTTCTCCAAAATGTAACTGTCCACTTCGCAGCCTCCGTCGTCCTCTGGACCGTCCCACACCACTCTGCATTTGTCAGCTCCGATGCCAGTGATCCTCAGATTCCTCACTGGTCCCGGCACATCCAAGACGTTGACGTTTGCGTAAGCTGTGAAGGTGCCAGCTGTATTAGTGGCAGTGACAACGTACTTGCCGGTGTCTGAGCGTCTGGACTTGGTCAGAAGAAATTTGGAATAATCGGAACCAGTTTCATAGCTCATTCTGGGATTGTCTCCCACAGCTTTGTCTTTTGTCCATTTAACTTCAGGCTGCGGTTTTCCTCTCAGGGCAGCCTCCATCCTGACCGACTCTCCAGCCTTCACTGTCAAAGTTCCAGCTACCTTCAGGTCAATGACTGGCTTCTGGATCTCCTCCCTCACCACAATGTCAGGGATCTTTACCCATGCACTTTCTCCGCCTTCATTCACAGTCTGTACCCTGAATAAAAAATACAAGACTTTTATTTTCAAAAACACTTGTTCAAGGTACTAGGGAAGAAATCACAAGAAAAAAAAGTTACATCTCTCAGTAAAAGCTAGGGCTGGAGAATAAATTAATAATTTATATTGTACACCAATAGAAAATACGTATGATAAAATGCTCAATGATTTCACTGAATTCCAATCCAGAAGCACACAGCATTCTGGGGAATGTAGGCAGAGGAAAACCTCTAACCATTGATTCTCTCACTGCTAGCTAAGCAAGGCTGGTGGCATCAACTAACTCACTCGATGTTGGTTTACCTAGCAACTATCTGCTGAGTAACTTGTGGTTGCCTAGCAAAAATCTGTGGTTGCCTAGCAAAAACTTGTTGAGTAACTTGTGCAGCAATAGTTTCATTTTTTGCCATTGCGCCTTACCACTGCTTGAAATTAAAAAACAACAGCGTAAAGTGTAAACATTGGTTGAAAAAGAAGGTCACGCCACCATTTTGGTTGTATTTCAGACAGCTAAAACAAAAATCTAATCAATTATTGTGATATGTTTTTCAGCCATACCATCCAGTCCTAGTAAAAATGTGCTAAACTAAGAATATTTCTTAGAAATACAATCAAGTTTTAATTTACCTGAATGTGTAGGTTTGGTTTTCAACCAACTTGTCAGCCAAGAAAAAGGTGTCCGTTAGTGTGCTAGTGTTGAGTTTCTCCCACTGTTCAGCATCTTTGTGTTTGCACTCCAGGTTGTACGAGAGGTTGGGGCTGCCACCGTCATAGTCGGGCTTCCTCCATCTCAGATAGACAAATTTTTTACCAATGTCGGTGGCTCTAAAGTTCTCCGGCTCACCAGGCTTCTCAATGGGGTCAATGGCCAGCAGAGGGGTCTTGGTCTCCACACTGGGGCCAGGTCCCAGCTTGTTGACGGCGCAGACGCGGAACAGGTACTCATGGCCCTCCATCAGTTTGGCTTTGATCTTGCGATTGGTGCAGTTGGAAGAGATCATGGACCACATGCTGATGCTGGGCTCACGGCACTCCACAATGTAATTGGTGATCTCAGACCCACCATTGTCGATGGGTGCCTCCCAGTTGACCATACATGAGTCCTTGGTGGCATAGGTTATGTGCAGATTCTGGCAGTGATTTGGTCTGTCCAGCACATTGACTGTGATGGTGCAGGAAGCCTCACCACCCTCATTTGAAGCCTTCAGTGTGTATTTTCCATGATCATTCCTCGTAGCTTCTTTTATCCTGAGGTGAACCACCGGGAGGTTCTGGATGATGGTTACTCGTTTGCTGTTCTCCAGAACTGTCTCCTCCTTTGACCAAATGACCTCAGGATCAGGACGGGCCTTGATGTAGCCAATGATGTTGATGTTGTGGCCGACACGCACGGTTAATCTCTCGCGACAGGTAGCCTCCATTTCAATCTCAGGAGGGATGAGGATATCCTGAGCAGTGATTGACTGTGGCATTTCTTTTGGTTCTCCATCTCCAATCATGTTTGAAGCATAGACTCTGAAACTGTAGCTCACACCTTCTTCCAGACCCTTCACCCTGTAGGCACACTGCTTGATGAAGTCATCCAGGTTCACTTTCTTCCACTCCTCGGTATCGGCTTTCTTCATTTCCACTGTGTAGCCAAGGATGGGGCTGCCTCCGTCTCTGGAGGGTTTGGTCCAGACCAGGTCAGCTGTGTTCTTACTGTAATCCTTAACTTTAGGATTAATAGGAGAGCTTGGGACTGAGATGGGTCTGCAGGGCTTGCAAGGGTCAGAGGTAGGAGAAGGACCACTATAGCCAGCAATATTCTCTGCAAACACCCTGAATTCATAATCACTTCCTTCAAACAGACCCTGGACTCTGTATCGGAGGTCCTTGCATGGGGTCCTATTAACGCGGATCCATTTTCCTCCCTTGTGTCTGCGCTCTATGAGGTAGCCAGTGATCTGGCTGCCACCATCAGCTAGAGGCATGGTCCATCCGATTGTAACAGCATCTTCAGACAGATCATAATGCTGTGGTTTACCAGGTGGACTGGGTGGCATGAAGGTGTGTTCAGCCACGGTTGGCTTGCTCTCCAGTGGAGCACCCACTCCCATCTTGTTTGCGGCACGAATGCGAACCACATACTCTGTTCCTTTCTGCAGGCGAGTAATCCTGAGCTGAGTTTCAAGGCTGCCGGAGCTAACGCCTCCCCAAGTCTCCTTGGTGGACTCTCGTTTTTCCACAATGTAGTTGGTGACAGGGCTTCCGCCATCATCCTTGGGAGGGCGCCATTCGATCGTCATGGAGTCTGGAGTGACTTCCATGATATTGACGGGTCCAATAGGTGCAGCTGGAACATCCAAAACAGTTACACTCAGGGCCACGGTTTTCGTTCCTGCCGCATTGGACACAGTGAGCAGGTAGGTGCCTGTGTGGTTCCTGGTACACTCATTGATGTTGAGCACAGTTGAGAAATTGTCAGTATCGATTTTGATGTTGCCCTGGCTAGTGATTTCCTCCCCGTCAATGCACCACTTGGCAGAGGGAACAGGGATTCCTCTCATTATAGCTGGTAACCTGATGGTGGTGCCAGCCTTCACAATGATGCCTTCAATCAGCTTAACATCTACCTCAACAATTGGAGGGACTATGAGAACACAGAAAAACACAAATTACTCTACATTTTCATGTTAATTTGATGTATCACAAAGACACATGGATAATAATAGAATAACTAAAGTTGTACATTGGTGTATCGATTGGTGTTTCTATTTTCTGCTGCCTACCTAGTTTCTCCTGGCAGAGGATGGGCAGTGTGGTGTCAGGTCTACTGAGGCCAATGGCATTTTCAGTCCTCACTCTAAAGCGGTAAGTCTTTCCTTCCTCCAAGCCGGTAACATGACTCTCTGGGATGCTCACAGTCTTCCATTCTTCCCACTCTCTGGCTCCTTCTTCCTGATACTCCACAAAGAAGCCAGTGATCTCACTTCCTCCATCGCGATCAGGCCAGTTCCAGGCCAACGAGACCTCTGTTTTGTCCACATCAACATGATGCAGGTCTTTAGGAGGACCAGGAGGGACTGAAGCACAGAATGACAAGATTATTAAGTAAGGTAAAGTAGTTATAAAAAGTATTTATTGAATAAGTATTCACTATTCTGATACTTACAGAGAGGGTTCATTGCCTTTATAGCCTTTGGTGTCTCAACAAATTCACTTCGGCCATAGTGGTTTTCAGCAGCGACTCTGAATGAGTAGGATGTGCCCTCCATCAGGTGCTTCAGCATCATGCTGCGCTTCTTGGAGGTGGAGCAGACAGGAACCCACTGAGTGGATGCAGTGTCTTTCTTCTCTACCACAAAGTTAGTGATGCGAGAGCCGCCATTGTCTTCCGGATCCTTCCATGACAGGTAGGCGGAGTCACTTCTGACATCAGACACCCGGAGGTGCTGAATAGGACCAGGTTTATCTTAAGATAATAGAAAGAAAATGAGGAACACTTCATAGGTGACACTTCTATTATTGTTCCTTGTCTACCTTAATGCTATACTTACCAAGCACCAGCACAGTGCAGGTAGCAGTCTTGGAGCCGGCCGGGTTTTCCACGGTCAGAGTGTAGTCTCCGCAGTCTCCACGGTTGCAGAATCTCATCTCCAGCTTTGTACCAGCCTGGTTTGTCTCAATGTCAGCTCTGGTAGGAACCTCTGCATCGTTCTTCTTCCAGCTGACTGTGGGGAATGGCACGCCTTTGATGGTGGCCATCAGGGTGATGTGAGTACCAGCCATGGCCTTCACCTCTCGGGTCATTCCAGCATCCAGAATCAACTCTGGAGGCTCTGCAATAAGAAATATCAAATTATGACCATTTATTTCCAATATGATAAAAATCACCTACAATTTAGTTTGTTGTGGAGTTAGATAGATTTAGAGGTTGTTCATTTGTAACTCACCAAGTCTCTCCTGTACTCTGACTGGCTCCTTCAGGTTGGCTGGGTCAGACTCTCCAGCTGCATTCACAGCCATGACTCTAAAGCGGTACAGAGCACCATCTTCCAGGTCTATCACCTTAAACTTGGTCTCCTGGCAAGAATCTGGAGTCTGGTTCACCTGTTGGCCAAAGAAGGGTGAAGGCTGACCATCTTATTTTTCTCAAAGAACAAAGAGACACACATAAGGTTCTTAAGATAAAAAACAAATGGTGCATTTACACCAGCGTTGTTTAGGCCACTTTAATAAGCCTCCTATTTGTTTGGGTGGAAAGTCAGTTTCGTTTGGGGTGGTGTGAATGTAAAATCAAACTCTGATGTTTATCAAAAAAGCCTAAAGCCTAAAACCCTCAGTCTTGGTTCAGCTAAAATGAACTCTTGGGCCGTTTGAACGCATGTGTGAATGCCAAGCAAACCTAAGATTGCTCCAAAAGCAGTAAGTGGACTAAAGCACTGGGCATTCTGGGTAAATACAACCAAAACAAATGCATGAGTCTAGCACTAGCGGGAGAAATGCCTTGTAGTCTTTTACCAACAACAAAAAAGAAATACTACGACCAATAAAATCTGAAGCCACTTTCTTTGTTTCTAAGTTACATTTCCTTCAGAGGTTCTTGATGCAGCGTCCTCACAGGTGAAGAGGGGAACAATTTTTTTAAAGGGTTTAGTGCAGTGTAAAAGTGAACCGCAAATGTTGCACTTTTGTTCCCCAATCGAACCGAGTCTACCGGCCTATAAGATGTAAAACACCCTTAATCTCACCTTGTTCCATTCCTCTTGCCCAGCCTTCTGGAACTCCAGCAGGTATCCGAAGATCTTGCCTCGTCCGGTGTCGGTGGGCGGCTCCCAGGAGAGAGTCACTGACTCTTTGGTGAAGTCGATGGCGCAAAGGTTAACAGGTGGACCAGGTTTCACTGAGGCAGAAGAGTTCTTCGGTCATTATTACTGCTAACCGTATAAGGCTTATAAAATTGTACATTTTAAAACGTGAGCCTACCAATAGGATCCTTTGCAAAAACTGGTTTGGATGGTGGACTCGGGTCTCCAGCTCCCACTACATTCTCAGCGCTGACTCTAAACTCGTATTCACAGCCTTGCAGCAGCTCTGTCACACAGTACTCCACTTTGGGGTAGATTCTTTCTGTGTTGCAGCGAACCCATCTGGAAAAATAACCATTTCACCCATTTTTTTTAAATAATCTGAAACATGGAAGTTTCACATGTTGAAATGAAATCTTCCCATCTTCCTGGAAATATTTTGGTCATCTAAGAAGCTTTACCTTGTATTTTCTCAGTTACAGTTTTTTTCAGTGCTTATCAGCGCTGTGGGATAATGTACCTGTTGGCCTTGGTCTCCTTCCTCTCCACAATGTAACCTGTGATTGGTTTTCCTCCATCAGCAGGTGGCTCCCAGCTGATAAGGGCGCAGTCATGGTAAACTTCCTTCACTGTGGGTTGCTTTGGCGCATCAGGCACCTCTGCAATGCAAACATATCTAATGGTAAGGCACCACTTTAACTTTAATCCTAGCTGGAAAATGGATTTGTTTATTCAGCGTCAGCTTACTGAAGACATCTCGAGCTTTGGTCTCCGCTGACAGGAGTGGGTCACTGATGCCGTACAAGTTCTGAGCCATGATCCGGATGATGTACTCACGACCTTCGATCAGCTTTGGCACCTGTATTAGGACACAGTGGCAAACAGGCGTGTGGTCAATCCCTCCAATCGTCTACTGTCCAATTTTCAATATTTAAGCTTCCAGAGTTTTCTGAAAATGGGTTTTCTCTCTATTCTAGCTGGAACTATTAGAAGGACCTAAAAACTGAGAGCCGCAGAAAGTATTCTGAGCTTGCAGTCTATTTAGTGGACAGCAGGGGGTTCGGCTCCAATTGGAAGGACTTACTACTATTGCTGGGTTTCAGACACGTCACCCGAATGATGCGCGAAATTCAGATGGAGGGCTGGAAGGGGATTTCTCCGGTTCAAAACAAAGCAAAGTTGATCACAACAAGTATACTAATGCCCTAAATAGGCTGGAACAGACAAGGCATCCAAAAAAAAATTACATTTATCTTTCTCTCTATTAGAACGGTTGGAACAACCATACAGGACACAGACTTTGATGCTGGATCAACAGAAATAAATGGGCTGCATTTACTTCCGGCCTGAAAGCATTGGGTGACATTGGTGCTACGTCATCTGAAACCCAGCAATTAACCTTTTCCAAACACTTTTATTTATTCAATAAAATGTGAACATTTGTTATTGATTTGAAGTAAAACAGATTATGTTTGAAACTGCTTCAAGCTGGACTAACTTGAGAAAACCAACTGTGTTTTGTGATTCTTCACCTGGTAAAAAGTTTGTACTTATTTACGACTAACACTAACCATACAGATGTTTTTCTTCTTTGGTAATGAGCACAAGGCTTCAATACTGAATCGGCTTAAAAAAAAAGTAACAAGTTATAAAAGGCTATAGTATTGGTAAAATAATCTTGCATAACAGTAAATTATTTATCCACACCGCCTTTTTTCACATTCATCCAAACCAGAAAATACAGAAAAACCCTATTATATCGTGTATATATTTTTAAGTATTTTTTCTGCTCAAGAGTTTGGAGAATAAAACTGACCTTGCAGGAGGTTCTGGTGGAGGAAGAGGTGACGGGCATCCACAGGTCTCTGTTGGTGTCTCTCTTCTCGATGATATAGTTGGAGATGGCGCAGCCGCCGTCATCTAGAGGAGGGTTCCAAGAGATGACCATGTAGTTCCTGTAGACTTCGTTGAACACTACGGGGCCCTCTGGTGGCTGAGGACGGTCTGACAGGAGGAAAGAGTCGCACAAATTAAAGCTAAAGTTTATCTTCAGGTCATTCAAGTTTAAACTTTGGCAATAAATGACTGATTTTTTAGGATTGCCCAAGTTAAATAGTGTGAGAAAACCACAATTTTGTGTTTATTCAGTCAGGATGTAACAGCTGACAAAATTTTTTTAATATAATTTGATTCTTTGCTAAAATTCAAGCCTTTATATTATGGAAAGACATTTGGCCCTCTTGATACAAAATAAAACTTTTTAAGAAAATGACCACTTATCAATTAACCGTTAGTCGTTTGTTAAGAGCAATCAACTTTAGATTAACTCAATGATCAATAACTCTTATTTCTGTTCAATTTCCCAGGATGAAATTTATCATGAGAAATTGAGTTTAATCGGAGAAATCCCTGAAAGAACATTAGAATCTAGCAGAATTGCATGGGAAGGCAAGAGCCAGGCTAATTAAATTAGCACCTTTCAGGTTTTCCGTTTTTAAACATCTTATTATTTTGGGGCATTTGGAGATCTGACGATTGAAGATTATTATTCAAACCTGAAGATGGACGCAAGTGTCTTGTTGTGACTCACCGACTACAGTGATGGTGCAGATTCCGGTGCGAGGCCCGGCTGCGTTCTCGACGCTGACGCAGTAGCGGCCACTGTGTTCTCTCTTGGCCTTGCTGATGTTCAGGCTGAGGTGGCGTGCGGTGCTGTGAAGGTTGATCTCTTCGTCTGATTTAAGCTCTTCGTCGTTCTTCGTCCAGGTGATTGTCGGAGCTGGCTTGCCGCTGTAACGTCCTGATAGCATGCATGGATCTCCCACCTTGACCATCATCGTGTCTCTGAAGTCCAGGTCCAAAGTAGGTGGCTCTGAATTGGGACAAAAGCAGTTTGAAATTACGTTTTTATTAGAAGAATAAATTAACATTTGCCTCCATTAATGCAGACTAATACATTGGTACAAATTTATCTATAAAACTATCTTTGGTCAAACCCCTCCATACCTTCGCTCACTTATCAACATTTCCAACAATATTCAAACTTTGTGTTCTAATAAATTCATCATTATGATGGTATTAACAGTTTGTACATTATTTTATTTTGCTGCATCCAATGATTGGAACAACTTACAAGAAATACAAAATGTCAGTACGCTAACTTCAGTGTTTAAGTAACTCAGTAAAAGCCATATCACATGATCAATGTATATGCTTTTCAAAACTGTTGACTTGTCATGTGTATTATAGTACTTTTAGTGGTTGTATTTTTTTCCTCTTTGTTTTATGATATTCTTCTGTTTTCTGTTGTATGATGTTTTAATGTTTTCTGAAAATGACAATTTGTTATCAATCTCCTTACCTGGTTAAATAAATAAAAGATAATGTTTGTGTGTAACTTACCGAGTTCGTCCTTGCACTGCACAGGTTTGGTGGGGAAGGAGTGCTTGCCCTGCCCCACCTGGTTGACAGCTGAGACTCTGAACTCGTGACTCGAGCCTTCCTTCAGTCCGGTTAGCGTGAACTTCCTGTCCATCAGCTTGTCCTCGCCTCCGATCCGAGTGAAAGTGTCACGGCCCACCATTCGGGACTCAAGGACGTAGGAGGTCACCTCTGCACCACCGTCATATTTGGGTGGTCTCCAGGCAACAGAGATGGAGTCCTTGGAAACACCTATGACAATCAGGTCCTCCGGACGCTCCGGGACGGCTGCAACAGACAGAAATTAGTTTCAGAGCTGCAGTTTTTCTGTATTTATAACCCCAAAGAGTAAAATTTTCCTGTTTTGGACTTACAGATTGGGTCTTTAATGAGGACCATCTTGTCGATCTCGATGAAAGGTCCCATTCCGATGATGTTCTCAGCTGCGATCCTGAAGAAGTAGCCCTTGCCTTCGATCAGTCCCTGCACCACAGCGTTGTTCCTCGTCACCGTGTAGGACACCGAGGTCCAGCCCATTCGGTCGGACTCTCGTTTCTCGATGATGTAGTTGGTAATGGCCGAGCCGCCGTCGTCTTCAGGGGAGTACCAGGTCAGTTTGCAGGAGTCGGTGGTCAGATTCTCACCAGCGAAGGGAAGACCGACAGGTCCAGGAACATCTTAGGGAAGAAAAGGGACAAAGTCCAACTGTCAGGAACTGTCTTTAGAAAGATAAATAATAAAATTTCTTCCTGAACTTTTCACTCACCGAGAACCTCAACGATGACGGCCTTCTTCCTCTCGCCTCCCTCGTTCTTGGCGCTGAGTGTGTACATGCCCTGATGTTGCCGTCTGCAGTTCTTGATGACCAGAGAGTTAGAGATGCCTGTCGTCTCCACCACGGCCTCTTTGGGCACCTCGGCGTCGTCACGGCACCAGGTGATCTGCGGGGCAGGTTTGCCTGACACGTAGGCGATGATGCGGATGGTGGCTCCAGCGTGGACCACAATCTTCTCCTTCACTGAGGCATCAAGGTCCATCTCAGGAGGAACTGGGGATGGAGATAGTTTTTAATTAAAGGTGACCTATTATATTTCCTTGAACAGGTTAGGAGAGGGCTTTAGGTCATACAAAGCATGTTTATTAATATTATTAGCTTAGCTTGGGTTGCTAGGTGACAGGCAGAACTCTGCTGGGGTTGCTAGGTAACGGTGCAGTGCCTGTCGAATGTGACTTAAGTTTCGATAGGTTTTTGAAATAGCTCAGTTTCTAGACACCAAAACACATTAACTTGTTGCCAAAAAAATTCTGTTTCTTTTAAAAGTGCTTGCATAATTTTTAGGAGCAGTTGAGTCTCAAATGGAAAAACAAAAATGTGCAAAATGTGAATTTTACATGATATTTCCTATTTAAAATTTAAATGTCTACACTTCAATGGTTGTTGATCGGATCCTTACTTGTTCTGTCTTTGACTTCGATCAGCTCAGATACGAGACCTGGTTCTCCCACGCCAGCAGAGTTCACGGCCCGGACTCTGAACTGGTACAGCCCTCCTTCTTTCAGGTCGGTCACAACAAACTTAGTTCCTCTGATCTCTGTGTCCTTTGCCTGCAGAGACAAACAAACACATCAATACTGAGGAAATACAACACCTTACCAAGTATTTTTGGTGCAATTTGAAAGTTAGTTTCAACACTAACTTTGAAAACTAACTTTTTCAAAGTTAGTTTTGAAAAAAGGCAAAACTAACTTACAAGTAACTTTTCACCGAGATACAGGAACTTGTTTAGAGTCAATAATTCCTTAAAATTTATGAAAACTAGAAACTAAACCAAAAATACTTGGAAAGATTTGCCGTTTTTGTAGTTTGGACTTCTAAAGAGACTCTACCTTCTTCCAGCTCTCGTCGCTCTCAGGCTCTTTCTCTTCCTCAGCTTCGCTCAACAGCAGCCTCCTCTTGGCTTTCATCTCCTCTTCCTCCTTGTTTATCTCCTTCAACTCAACAATATAACCTGTCACCTTGGACCCTCCGTCTGTAGAGGGAGGGAGCCACTCCAGCTCCACCGTTGATTTAGTCCAGTCCATCACCTTCGGGTAAGGTGGCCCTGGAGGCTCTACATAAAAAAAATGTAAAACTTCAGTTTGGATGCAACATGATAAGGATTAAAAACACTCAACTCATTGGCGGAAGTGAGAGCTTTGAACAAACAAATAATCATCCGTCCACAACGCTAAATAGTAAAACATCATTTAACAAAGTCTTGAAGCAGATAATTTGCCTCAAGGAATTTGAATAATGGAGGTACAGCCTAATATATTTAAAAATAACCTAACAAAGTTTTTCTAAAGTGCAGGAAGACCAGGATTATGGAGATCAGAGCAATACGATGACGTACTGATGGGGTCTCTGCAGAGTACAGGGTCAGAGGGCAAGCTAGGCAGACCACAGCCGGCGGCGTTGATGGCGATCACCCTGAACTGGTACAAGGCGCCCTCCAGCAGGCCTGTAACGTCCCAGTTGTTGCCCAGTGGGAGTGCACGGATTGGTTCCCGGGTGACACGGGTCCAGCGTTTGGAAGTGGTCTCCTTCTTCTCGACGAAGTAGCCGGTGATGGGGGATCCGCCGTCATATTTGGGCTCATCCCAGTTGACGGTCATGGACTCCAGACAGACTTCAGTAACTGTTGGTTTCTCACACTGACCAGGTACGGCTACAGTAGGACAGGTTGGTCATCAGTCATCAAGAATATTCACAGGAGCATCAAATATGTTATATTTAAAACCTCTCTAAACTTACTGAAGAGGTTTCTGGCCTTCTCAGGGTCACTGATCACTGCCGGTCCAACTCCAAACTTGTTCTGGGCCATGACTCTGAACTCGTACTCGTGGTTCTCTGTAAGACGTGTCACCACATAGGCGCACTCTTTCGGGTCGTTGGAGACGTGGACCCACGTCTTTCTGTTGTCCTCACGCTTCTCAACCACATAGTTGGTGATCTTGGATCCACCATCATCTGTGGGAGGGTTCCAGGCCAGGCCGATCCTCTCCGCAAACACCTCTGTGAACGTGATCGGACCCACTGGTGGGCCAGGAGGTCCTGGAAGTCAGAAATAAAAAAATATATAATTTTTTCATTCAGTTAAATCATCTTAGTTAATTTTTAGCTAAAATGATTCATGTTTCTCACCATTACGCCCAATGAAAAACATTAAAAATAGTTAATAGTTTGGTGATAAAAATTCATTAAGAGATTATTTTGTGAATATTTTGGTATCAGGAATTAGCCTTGTTTTGCTTTATGCACAGCAATGATGTTAAAGATCTAATTCGCATATAAAAAGATTTCTAGAATGACTGTTTAACATTAGTGTTCTGCCCAACACAAAAGATTAAAAACAATTCATAATATTTTAGTGATAAAAATGTCAGTTTATCTTAAAAAGATGGTAATTTAGTTAAAAATGTCTATACAGCCAGTGTTAATTTATCTGTATTTTATTTTGAAGGTGCAGTCCATTATGGGTAGCAGAAGCAGTTGGGAGAATCGTTTTACAGAAAAACCCTTGCTATCTATATTTAAACTTCACCTCCTGTGCTTTAAGTATTTATTTACACATTCAGCAGCAATGGCTGTAAGTTTAATTTATGTTCTGTTTAACAGTATATGTTTGATAAGAGCTGATTTACAGATCGTTTTGTGAAAATGCTGATACTGGGAATTACCCTTTTCCGAAGAGCTTGTTTTGCGTTAGCATCATTAGCAATGATGCTAATGGTCTAATTAGCAAAACATCGCTAAAATGATATTTTATCATTGGTAACAGCTAAGGATAACGCTTATGCATGCTTTATGGCACTAGCGATTTTCATTATTTTACATGAAAAAGAGCTGATGCATTATTTTCTGTTTATATTTTAATTCACTCAACTCTTTTCATTGAGCTTTTCAAGCCATAAGAAGACATTAATAAAGTTTCAGTTTCCTGGCTTGTGAAAACTTGATTTTGGCTTGCTATTTAATAGTGATAACATACAGAGTGTATCCAACACCCAGTGATAACAGTAACTCACCCAGCACTGCCAGCTTGATGTCCTTGGAGACAGTACCCAGGCTATTACTGGCCGTCAAGCTGTAGAGGGCGCTGTCGTTCCGGCTGGCCTGCTGGATCAACAGTGTGCACTTGTCTGGGGTCACCAGTTTGTTGATATGCTGGTCATACTGGACAGCAGCCTTTTCCTCGGGTTTGGCCAGGCTGGCCTTGTGCCAGGTCAGCGTTGGGAAGGGACAGCCGCTGATCCTCGCCACGATGCTGACGTCGCAGCCCTCCTCGCCCTCCATGGCTTCACGCAGCTCAATGGTGGGAGGACCTGCAGAAAAGCAACAAACGTCAGAAATTAACTTAATTAATTTAGATTAACTTCAGTTAATCTAAAATCTAACTGATTTTAGATTAACTGATGTTAATCTAAAATCCAAATCTGGATTTTAGATTTGGCTTAGAATCAAATCTAAAATCCAGATAGTTTTAGACATGTTTCCAAGGGAAACATGAAGAAATGACTGAGGTAGTTGTCACTCACATGTCTGATCCTTGATGACCAGAGGTCCAACAGTGGCAGAAGGTCGGCTGGGTCCAGCTGCATTCACAGCTTTAACTCTGAATTCATATTCTCCTCCCTGCAGGTCAAGTTTGATTTAATTTATTTGATTATAACAATATATTACTATACAAATCACATAACAGAACACAGTACATATAGTTCTATTAAAAGAAGCAAGGACGAAGAAACGGAACAAACAGAAATATAAATCTAAAAACAAAATACAAGTGGAAAAATCAGTGGAAAACATTATCAATTAGTACATGACTTTTTTGCATTCAACCAATTTTTAGAAATTGCAGTTTTCACACTGATATAAGCTTGTAGTTCATCTCATGAACATGCAGCTCTGATAGACGCCACCTTCTGGTTAAACTGTGTTTTGCACCTCAGTATATCGGTATCTCACTATCCCTTTCTTGAATAAAATCACCTAATGGTATTGGGGCAAGCCATTTAAAAACCTTAAGAATAAGACAGATGTAAGGATATATTTGATAAGAATCAAGGTTTGACATATGGTAATGGGATGGTTTCTTGTCAAAGAGAGACATGATGGCTTTAACTACACTTGAAATTGTATGTGACAAGGTTGTATAACGTATAGTACGTTATATGAAGGAAATAAATTACTGCATGCATCTAAATTCTAGCTGACTGTGTGGTGAGAAAAGATTGTATATAACAGAAGTTTGCTAAATTGAATTTTATGGCATTTGAAGAAAACCAGTTTAAGGTCTCCACTGTATTGTTTTGATGAAATACCACTGCTGAGTGCTGTAACTAAAGGCAAGAGGTAAACTGACCTCCTTCAGGTCCTCCACAACGAAGGTGAGTTCCTCCACATCTCTCTTGTTGCACTGCTTCCAGGTCTCCTTCTCCTTGCCGCTGGTGTCCCAACTCAGACGCTCGATGATGTAATGTTTTACAGGTGAGCCGCCGTTGTTCTTTGGAGGCTCCCAGCTCAGAGTGACCGTGTTCTTTGTGACTAGGTTTACCTTCAGCTTGGTTGGGGGGTCAGGTGGGTCTGAGGAGGTGGCAAAAGAACAATAAACTTTATAGACACGATTATGGAAATATAGTGTTATATGTGTGCAGCTGGAAAAGAGGGATTGTCCTTACAGATGGGATCTCTGGCTCTGATGGGTTTGGTTGTCTCGGTAAAAGGACCAAATCCCAGTCTGTTTTCTGCTCGAACCCTGAACAGGTAATCCTGACCTTCAAGCAGGCCTGGAACCACAAAGGCCTGGCTAGCACAAGCAGCATTCACCTGGGAGTAAAATAAATTGGGAAAATTTATCATTCAAGCACAGGAAACATGAAGATGACAAGGCAGAAAATCAACACACTGCCGTTTTACCTTGGTCCAGGCCTTGTCAATCACAGACTTTTTCTCAATGAAGTAACTCTTGATCCTCTCTCCTCCGTCAGTGTCAGGGAGCTTCCAGATCAGCCTCATGGTGGAACGAGTTACATCAGTGACCTTCAGGTCCTTTGGAGGCCCAGGAACATCTTCAAAAAAAATCAAAAGCAAAGTCAGACATCCATAAACACAAAATGAACAATTTCTACAAACCAACAATCCCAAACCATAAACTCAGGTTAATTCAGACAGAAAGTTTCTGGTGATTAAAGGTCCATACCGACGACAATGACTCTGACGTTGACATGTTTCTGTCCAGACTTGTTCTTGGCTGTGATGGTGTAACGTCCAGAATGACTCCTCAAGCTCACAGGGATGTTCACGACTGAGGTGGTGTCTGTGGACTCAACCTGGAAACAGTTATAAACATTTTAATATGAACTCTTAAAGGTCTGGATTTGATATGCTTACTAAAGAACAATACCAAAGAACAATCAACTATCCTTACCTGAGCCTCAACAGGGATTGTGTGCAGTTTGTTCTTTTTCTCGCTCTTGGCTTTGCCTTCGTAGTCCCATGTAACCTTGGGAGCAGGCCGGCCCTTAATGGTTGCAGGAATCCTGATTGGATCTCCAGCACGAATGTTGACTAGTTCCTCAGCCATGACATCAATTGTAATGACAGGAGGAACTGTCATAAAGAGAATACATCAACAGAAGGTCAGAGACAAGTAAATTGGTATCTGTTTGCTGTTTTGACAGTTCAAGGTTCAACATACGTTGGACATCCTCTATCAGAACTTCGCTGGTGCGTGGGCTGGGGTCGGACTCGCCGATGTCGTTGACAGCGATGATCCTGAAGCGGTAGCGTTTCAACTCACGGAGACTCGGCACGGTGAACTCCGTGGTGGGGTGCAGGCTGTCAATGTCATTGATTTTGTGCCACTCTGATGAGCCTTCATCCTGAATCTGGATAATGTAGCCCTTAATGGGGCTTCCTCCGTCACTCTCCGGTGGCTTCCAGGACAGCGTGACGCTATGCTTCGTCTTATCAGCAACCTCAGGAGCAGCAGGCATGCTTGGAGGAGCTGGGAGGTGAGAAGAAGTTTGCAGTTTTGTAAACCATGTATTTATTAGCTTCAGAAAATATTCCTGCTGTGATGAACTCACTGATCGGGTCAACTGCAAAGGCAGAGTCAGACGGCCCACTGAATGGTCCAGTTCCAGCTGAATTGGAGGCTGCAACCCTGAATTCATACTCAGTTCCTTCAAACAGTCGAGTCACCTGATTGAAATAGTGATGAATGTGTTTAGTGTTTTTGATGTTTTATCTATTAAAGTGACCATAATAAAATACCTTTAAGCAACAAACCAACCCCAAGAAGCTCACCTGATACTCCCAACCTTTCGTGCCTCTTTTAGTGACTGGCGTCTTGTTAACTTTGGCCCAATAGTCCGTTCCTTTCTCTCTTTTCTCCAGCCAGTACCCAGTGATCATTGAACCTCCAGTGTCTCTTGGAGGCTCCCAGGTTAGTGTCATGGAGGTCTTAGAGTATTCTGCAATAGTTGGTTTCTGTGGTGGGCCAGGAAGGCCAAATGGATCTATGATAAGGACTTCCTCCGTTGTACACGGGTCAGATATGCCGTACTTGTTTTCGGCTCTGACTTGGAACAGATAGGTCTTGTTGGTCTCCAACTCCCACACCTATAAAAGGAAGAGCGTTAGCCCTCCACCTGCAGTCACTAAGCGCTTATCATTAATGCTTTTGTTGTTACATACCCCTAATTTCCTTTCAATTACGGCATTGTTGACCACTTCCCACTGC
Source organism: Brachyrhaphis terrabensis (assembly GCA_903067065.1). Lineage (NCBI taxonomy): Eukaryota > Metazoa > Chordata > Actinopteri > Cyprinodontiformes > Poeciliidae > Brachyrhaphis > Brachyrhaphis terrabensis. Next base: position 48,355 of record CAEGAG010108657.1, on the reverse strand, counting down.
GGCTCTGGTGGAGCCTCTTCTCCCTCTTCTGGCTCAGGCTGGTCTTTACGCACTTCCTTCTTCTGAATAATGTAGTTGGTCAGCTCGCTTCCACCATTATCAACTGGTGGGTCCCAGTTTAAGTAGCAAGACTCGCCCCTGATGTTTGACACAGCCAGATTCCTGGGTGGGGTTGGTCGGTCTGAGGAGGAGAAAACAAACAGACAGTCAAAACAGTAATCTTTATTAACTTTTTAATTTCTTTAGCAGCGTGTTCCCCGCATGTTGCCCACTCACCAAGCACCATGACATAGACGGTGTGTTTGGCTGAGCCCATGTTGTTGGATGCTGACACAGTGTAGCTGCCGCGGTCCCTCCTGTTGGCAGCTGGGATGGAGAGTGTGGTCTTGGCATTCAACCTTCCAGTCACCTCTGTTTCTATCAGCAGTGTCTCTGTTGGCTTGTCGATTAGCACGTCGTCCTTGGTCCACTCGATCTTTGGGATGGGGAGTCCAATGATATCAGCAGGAATTTCAATCGGCTCACTCTTCTTCACAGTAATGCAGTCAGCAGTAAAGTGCTTCAGCATGTGGACCTCAGGACCAACTGACAGATTGGGAGAGACACCAAAATTCAGGACATGAGGAAAAACATTACCAGCAAACCTACTGGTTTGACTTTACTTATATAAATGTTTCTCTGAATACAAATGATGCATTGGAAGTTTTAAAGAAATGGGATCTCACCTTCATCATCTTGAATTACTACAGTCAGTGGAATGGATGGCTCACTCTCTCCAATAAGATTGGCACACTTGATTCTGAACTCATACATCCAAGCCTCCTCTAGGCCTTCAACAGTGAGAGTCATGTTGGGGCAGATCTCTGTGTTGCAGGGTTCAAAGGCCTGTTGGTCCTGCCTCTTCTTCTCTACGAAGTACCCAATAACTGGGCTGCCACCATCACTGCGCGGTGGCTTCCAGGCCAGAGTGATGGAGTTTTTGGTCCTCTCTGTGTAGTGGAACTTTTCAGGGTATGATGGTGGACCTGCACAGTCATCAAACCCAGTCATGTTTCAGTTAAAAACCCAGCTCTGAATTATTTGAAACCTGGTGATAAAAAAGTTCTGAACTTACCCTGAGGATCCACAGCTTTAATGGGTCCCAGTTCAAAGGGAACACCCAAACCGTACTTGTTCTTGGCGGTGACACGGAAGAAGTACTCCTGTCCCTCCATGATTCCTACACACTCGCACTTGGACGAAGCGGTTTCAACAGGCTGCCTCCATGTGTGCATCTTGGCATCCCTTCGTTCCACAAGAAAGCCTGTCAGATCGCTGCCTCCGTCATCTTCTGGGTCATCCCAGTTCAGGAAAATCATCTTACGAGTAACAACGACTGGCTTCAAGTCCTTGACAGGACCAGGGACATCTAAAACATTAAATAAATCAAGGCATTAGCGTAAAAGTACTGATAATAACAATAGGTTCTTGCAGGTTTGCTGGACTTTTAATTACCCATCACTTCCACCCTGGTCGATGCAGACTTGGAGCCACTGGGGTTGCAGGCAGAGATCTGATACTTTCCACAATCCTGCCTCTGGACATTCTTGATTGAGACAATACTGTCATTGCCCTCACTGAGGATCTCCACACGGTCTTTATCTGGTTTGCCATCATCCTTTGTCCATGTGATGGACGGATAGGGTTTACCAGTGACTGTAGCAGGAACAAGCAGCGTTTCTCCAGCTCTGATGATTATACCATTCTTGATGGCAAGGTCCATGTCAATTATTGGGACCTCTGTGGAGTGCAACAAGGAAAGGTTAGAATGCAGAAAATACAAATGGTCCAAAAGTAACTATAAGTTCTCGTTTTAGGCAGACCTGCTGGGTTCCGGACAAAAACAGCGTCTGTGAAACCAGGTGTTCCTTCCCCTGCAGCATTGCAGGCGATGACTCTGACTGTGTACTTCGCTCCCTCACGAACTCCATAGACGGTGAAGTTACGCTGCTTCCAGGGACGTTCTGTTGATCTAGACCAGTCCTTGGTACCAGCCATTGCCTGAGGAACAAACAACCAGTCTTTTCTCAGTTGGGGTTTTCTGATGGTATACCAGAAAACAAGGTACATTCAGGAGCAAAAACATAAACTAAATCTTCTGACCTTATCCACATGGTACCCCAGAATCTCTCCTCCACCATTGTCGGCAGGAGGATCCCACTCTACTTCGATGGAGTGGTCAGTGGTTACCACCACTCTGGCAATGGGAGGTCCAGGTGGCACTACAAGGTTAGAAGAAACGCCATAAGTTGATTAAAATATCATCTAACTAGCATCTTCTGCTCTGAAGATTTAGATTTGTTTACATACAGATTGGAGCCTGCGCTGTTTTAGGCTCAGAGGGAGGACTGAACTTTCCAGGTCCGGCCTGGTTTTCAGCTGCCACCCTGAAGATGTAAGTGAGTCCCTCCAGGAGACCTTCAACGTTCAGCTCCGTGTCTGGGACGATGTTCCTGGAGATCAGGAAAGCAGGAAGGATTATTTTCATGAGCTTGAAGACATACCTCTGTTTGAATGGGACGAAATGAGAATCTTAGATTTCCTCACCTGTTGACACGTGCCCAGTGTGAGCTGTTGATCTCCCTGCGCTCCACCCAGTATCCCAGAATAGGGTTGCCATTGTCCTTTGGTACGTCCCAAGTGACCAGCATGCTGTTGGCTGTGATGTCGTCAATCTGTGGCTTATCTGGAGCCTCGGGAGGTTCTGAGGAAAATGAAAAAGAATATTTTATTTTTGTTCTACTACTTGCACGGACAAAGCTATTGATAATTTCCCTTATATGTGCATACCGAAAGGATTCTTGGCGATGAGAGGTTTGGAGACGCAGGGTGGACCAGGGCCAAACTTGTTTTCAGCTACGACCCTGAAGATATACTCTTTCTTCTCAATGAGTTTGGGCACCAGGTAGCGGCAGCCTCTCAGTGTGCCAGTAACACAACTCCAGCCGAACTCCAGCTTGGAGTTGTCCTTCTTCTCCAGGGTGTAGTTGAGGATCTCACTGCCGCCGTCATCCAGAGGAGGATCCCACTTGCAAATGACTGAGTTCTTCCTCACTTCCTCAAATCTAAAGTTCACGGGAGGACCAGGAGTATCTGAAAACACAATAAATAAGCTCTTATAGCGCGACAACTCAACTGAAGTATTTAGACTGTCCAAATGTGCGATAACATCAGTATTCCCTTACCGAGCACGTTGACCTCGCAGGTTGCTGAGGCAATGCCGTGGTCGTTCTCCACCTTCACCATGTAGACCCCATGATCTGGGCGGACTGACTCATTAATGACGACGGAGGACACGCCCCTGTGGCTGTTATCAATGGTCAGACGTTCATTTATGGTGGGATAGTCAGGCTCCTCCACCTCTGGCTCAGCAGCTTCCTCCTCTGGCTTCTTCTCCTCCTCCTTCTTCTCCTCTCCTTCTTTCTTTTCCTCTCCCTCCTTCTTCTCCTCTTTAGTCTCCGCTTCTCCCTCTGGCTTTTTCTCCTCTTCCTTCTTCTCCTCTCCTTCCTTTTTCTCCTCTCCTTCTTTCTTCTCCTCCTCCTCCTTCTTCTCTGGCTTCTTCTTCAGGGGTTTCTCAGGTCTCTTACGGAGTGGTTCAGGTTGGATCACCTGGTTGTTCCAGTACCAGGTGATCTGAGGGTACGGTGAGCCAGAAATATTGGCGTTCAGGCAGATCTCGCAGCCTCGTTTCACACTGAGACCGGACTGCAGGCTACCACTGAGGAAAACCTTTGGAGGATCTGAAACACAAAGTCCAATTAACTTAAACTTGACTCTAAAACCTAACAGTGGAACGACAGAAGAGGAAAGTGGTACTTAGGAGAACATTGTTGAATTTTTTCTTCTCCTTACCAACAGCATCAGAGGCCTTAACGAACAATGTGTTGCGTGACGGATCACTAATGCCAGCAGCGTTTTCAGCTTTGACTCTGAACATGTAGTTCTTGCCCTCTGTTAGTCCTCTGACTGTGTAGGACAGGACAGGAACCAGGAAGTCATTGCACCTCTCCCACTTGTCTTCGCCCTTCTGCTGTCGCTCCAGAATGTAGCCCATGATTTTGGCGCCACCATCATACATGGGAGGCTTCCAGGTCAGGGTTATAGTGCTGGAAGTGGGGTTGTGGGTTTCTACGTCCACTGGCGCATCAGGAGCATCTGGGTCAACAAACGCACAATCCAATTATCTTAAATGGTACAGTCAAGTTAAATTATCAACAGGACATTATTTTGACCACTAAATGGGGAACAAAGTTGTAATATTACCAGAATAAAGTCAGTTACAACAAATAAAGTGGTAGCACTATCAAAATAGTCAAAATAATAGAACAACAAAGTTATAATATTAAGAGAACAAAGTCGTAAAAATACAATAATTCATTTCTAATATTATAAAAATGAAGCCATAGTGTAACAAAAATAAAGTCATAATATACCCAGAATAAAGTCGTAAAAATACAAGAATAGACATAAAATAAGATTAAAGCTGTAATATCAGAATAAAGTAACAAAATTAAGACAATGAAGTAGTACTTTTATTAGAACAGTCTACTTTTTTCTTGTAATATGGCTTCTTTATTCTGCTAAAGTTTTAATTCTATTAATTCTATTTTCATAAAACTATGACTTTATTGCACAATTAATAATTTTTTTCCTAGATTGGCAGTGATTCTCCGTTACTAGCATCAGCTAGCATTATTACAATACACAAAAACCATGAGCAGATTGAGTCAAACAGCCTACAATGAGTTAATTTTCATAAATATCTTCACAAAGTAAAATATTTTTTATACGTTTTTGGTCCTCTGCAATGACGGGGTTGCGCAGTTCGATAAACTCTCCTCCTCCAATCTTGTTGACGGCTTGGACTCTGAAGTAGTACTCTCCGTTGGGGATGAGGTCTTTCACCATCCAGCTCACCTTGTTCTCTCCAGACATCATGTTGACGTAGGTTCTCCTACCAGCCTCACGCCGCTGCACCCACATGTACCAACAGAGCACTATCAGTTTGTGGTATTCAAACTATCAGAAACTCTTTTGGTTTAAAACTGAAAGTGAAACCGACCTGAAGGACGTAGTGAAGAATCGGGCTGCCACCGTCATAGTCTGGAGGATCCCAGGAAACTTTACATGAGCTCTTTGTGATTTCAGATGCAACAATCTCTTTGCACGGACCAGGAAGACCTGAAGACACAGAGATAAATACTTATACATGAAGCATAAGAGATTTATGTGTTTTTATGGCAAATAAATGGAACGCATGTAGTTACCGATGACTTTCACGTTAATGGTTGCACTGGCACTTCCCAGTTTGTTCTCCAGAGTCACTTTATAAACTCCAGCATCGGGGTGAAGGCTGCTGTCAATCTCCAGGTGACAGGAAATGTACTCCTTCCTGCTCCGAACAAACAAATCAGCCAAAAACAATCAGAATGAGGAGTTATATACATTTTCTTTGTGTTTAATCTTTAAACTGTCAGTCAGGGTTCACACACTTTTCCCACGGTAAAATTCAAACATTATTCAAGCATTTTCTAAGTAATTTTTTCAAACTTTTCCAGCACCACACTTTGGAGATAAAAACAATACATATGAACTAGAAAAAGACCATTTTAACTGACAATATCAATATCAATATCAATAACAGTAATAAATATCATATAATAATATGATATTTATTACTGTTATTGATACTATCTTGTCATAGTATTTTACTTTCTATAGCTGGAATAAGGTAAATTAAAGTGTAACAAAATATTATGTTTTGAAATGTCTCTCTCACACCTGACACTAATTTAACAAAAAAAATCCTCCAATTTCAATAACTTTACATAAGGTAATCAATAAGTCATTAAGCCATTGGGAATAATAAATATTTATTACATTGAAACAATCCAAACAAATTTTTAAGCAAAATTACTTTGCTGCTCAAATAAAATGTCTAAACACGATAAAAAATATTACAAAATAATCTCTAAATACATTTTCTCACAAAGTTTTCTGGAATTTAGCGAATGGAAATAATTTAGGTAATTCTAACTAACTTAGTCAGATTTAACTTGAAACAGTGAGAAAAAAATTCATTACATGTTTGAAAATATCTGGTTTTAACTCTAAGTAATATTTTCAAGTGCTAGATTGCACTTTATTATAAAACTGTGCAGTTCAAATATCAAGCACTTTCAAGGACTTTATACAGAAAACCTTGAAAACACCTAATTGAAATTCAATCATTTTCAAAGATTTCGAGCACCAGTACGGACCCTGCTGGTCTGTTGGTTGTGTCTGGATCTTAAACTGTTAGTCGATGTTCTGACCTGAACATGAGGCGCTCATCAGCCTTCAGCTCCTTGCCGTCTTTGTGCCAGGTGATTTTGGGAGACGGGACGGCTCTGAAGGGAACTGGGATGTGAAGCTTCTCTGTTTCCACCACAACAAGATCCAGAGTCTGGAACTCCAGTGTTGGGTTACCTGGGACCACAAAGAAGAAGAGGATGTTTAGTCGTGCTTTGGCGGTTTCTAGGTTTGTTTAGGAAACAGATGTGGTGCGCTTACAGTCAGAGTCTTTGGCAAAGACGTTTTCTGAGATGTCGGAGGGCTCACTCTCTCCTACAGAATTGATGGCCCTCACTCTCAGTATGTACTCCTTCTCAGGGACGACGCCCTCCTCCACTCGGTATTTCAGCTCCTTCACTGGACGGGAGTTGACCCTCATCCACTTCTCAGTTCCGGCTTCGCACATCTCAATGTGATAGCCGCGAATCGGGGAACCGCCGTCCTGCTGCGGAGGCTTCCAGGCGATGGATAGGAAGTCCCTGCTGGCTCCGGTTACATGCAGCTCGATGGGAGGAGATGGGATTCCTGAAGATTACACGAAACAGATTCAGAGCTCAGAACTGAACCATCAGAGACACATAAAAACAGTTACAGAGTCAGCCTTTTATCACCTGAAGAACATTTCCAGGATTAAAGAACTGATGTCCCAGCAAAATTTAGAGAAACTCGTCCATGCGTTTATCGTCAGTCACATTGATATATGAAACATTGATCAACATATTTGTATATTGATGATTTTGATGATGGCCTGTGATGAAATGTAACACTTTTTACTGGTTTCTCAATTGGTGACTGTATGATGTTTTTATGATAAAAAGGACTCTGAGTTGCCTTATTCCTGAAATGTGCTATAGAAATAAACTTGATTGATCGACTGAGGACTCCTAGACATTGGATTCAGGCTGACCTGTTGGATCTTCAATGGTCAAGAGCTCTGTAGGTTCACACGGGTGTCCGACTCCGGCCTCATTCTCAGCCCGGATCTGGAACTGGACTTCTGTTCCCTCAATAACATCTGTTACTCGGTATTTACAGTCTGGACCAGAAGTCTTTCCACATTTCACCCAGCGTGTTCCAAGCTTCTCCTTCTTCTCAATAGAGTACCTGGATGGGGCAAATGCCAGAAGATGAACATAATGGGCACAACATTGAACAGTACTACAGCCTGAATGATGGCGAGTAAAGAAATATCACCTGAGTATGGGTCTACCGCCATCATTTTTAGGTGCCTCCCACTCCAGGTCCACATACTTTTTGGTCACAGCATAGACGGTGAGCGCATAAGGCGGCCCAGGAGTAGCTGCAACACAAAAATGTTTTATTTTCAATGAGATTTTATGTAGCTATGTTTCCATTACAAAAGTGTGCAAAATTTGTTAATATCCCGCTAATGTAAAAAAACCCAACAAAAAAACAAAACGCAATTTTGAAATTGCGGCATTTCCAAAAAATAAGAAATATATAAAAAATATTTGCAATGGAAATGTTTACTGATCCACCACTTACTGAAAGTATCCTTGGCCAACACGGAGTCCTCCAGCTCGCAGAACGGCCCGACACCCACGGCGTTCTCTGCGGCGACTCTGAATACGTACAGAGCTCCGTCGTTGAGCGGCGTCACGGTGGTCTTCAGCTCCTTCACGGTGGTGTCCACGGCCTGCCAGCCTTTACGCCTGACGTCGCGCTTCTCCACGACGTAGTTGGTGATGCGAGATCCTCCGTCACGCTCTGGAGCCGTCCACTTCAAGTCAGCGCTGCTTCGGCTGATGCTCACAACCTCCAACCATCGAGGAGCCGATGGAGGATCTGAGGAGGATTAAACAGAAATGTCTTCAGTTTCATTTATTCAGATGATTGTCTACAATGTTTATTTCTATAGATCCATCTTCAAGTTGGGGTTATGAGGCTATTTTTACTTACGAATTAACAACACAAAGCCACAAATTGAAATTGTAAAATGAGGTCTTCCCTCAAGGACTAGTCCTAGGATATAAATTATTTATACTTTATTTAAATGATATTTTTACAGCCTCCAGGTTTTTGAAATGTGTAACATTTGCAAACAATACAAACTTTTTTTTAATGAATATGGACGAACTAATACAAACAGTAGGCAAAAAGCTAAGCTAATTAAAAAAAAATAATGGTTTGATTATTATAAGTTTACTAAATTTATAGTATTTTATGATAAACAGATATATAATAATGTAAAGGTACATATAAATGAAGTTGAAATCGATAGTGTTTATGAGACATTTTTTGGGATCATTCTTGAAAACAAACTGGGATTATCTGGTATCTCCTGAACATTTTGTTCTTTAAATTAACTGAGGCAAGTGTTAGTTTTTCTTACTCAGCCTCTCCTTGCACAGCACCGGGTCGCTGGGCTCGCTGGGTTCACTCTCCCCGGCCACGTTAATGGCTCTCACTCTGAACGAATACTCCTGCTTCTCCATCAGACCCTTCAGGAAAAACTCCAGGAGGCTGATGTTCTCTGCCACACGGATCCAGTCTGTGGTTCCGCTCTTCAACATCTCGATGACGTAGCTGTCGATCTTGGCCCCGCCGTCATGCTCGGGTTTGGTCCAAGTCAGGAAGCATGAAGTCTTGCCTACATCTTTCACTGTGGGTTTACCAGGAGGCCAAGGAGGATCTGGAAAAAGAGCAAACATGAAGAATTTAATTTACTTTATAACTTTAAATGATAAAACAACCTGTTTAAGATAAGAAACATGGTACCAATAGGGTCTTTGATAAGGATTGGATCTGTCTCTTTGCTGGGTTTTCCAGTTCCAGCCAGATTTTCAGCCAGGACTCTGAACTTGTACTTCTTCCTCGTGGGAAGACCTTTCACTCTGCAGAAAAACAGGACAATGTCAGTAAAATCCCCACCAAGGACATTCCTGACCAGACACTGTGCTGGCCTCACCTGTAGTTGGTGTCTTTGATGGGCAGCTTGTTGCATCGTATCCACTTGTCATGGTCCGGTTCGTATCGCTCCACCCAGTAGCCTGTGATGGGGCTGCCTCCATCCTCATCCGGCTCGTACCAGTTCAGGGTCACGGCGTCTTTGGCGATGTCTGAAGGCTCCAGTTTGTAGGGAGCTCCAGGGGTGTCTGGACCAAACAAAAGAATCACATTAGACCTCACAGAATTTAGCAGAGCTTTCAATTAACTTAAAGGTAACCCATTTAGCTTCCATGAACAGATCTATGGGCTAAACAAAACATGTTAATTGGATTTTTTGGACAAAATCATTCGTAGATAAAGAGATTTTAGTCAAAAGCGATCTGACGTAGCTGATCGACAGCACAGAACAAATAGATAGCATCGTAATGCTATTTATTCTGTGCCTCTCTGTCCGTGTTTGTCTTCTCAGATAAGTGATGAAAGTATTTGTTTTGCTGCTGGCCATGCCTCCCAACTCAAAGTTTACACTCACTACACTCACATCTGAAAATGGCTGCAAACAGATGCACTACTATACAACTGCACATCTTTGAAAAGCAGAAGTGGAGCCTCCTGCACAACCACCTAGAATGCAGCAGTGGTTCCTGGATTTTAAGTCAACAATAAAGCACTAGTCTTTTCCAGCAGCCATTCAACAACACATACAGCAGTAAAATCAGCTGACCAAAAGGTCTGGACATCATGTTTGGTTGCTAGGTGACAGGCAGAACTCTGCCAGGTTAGAAAAGTAGGGTTTACACTGTTACTATCCTGCTGATTTGCTGATTTGTAACTTACATTCAGAAGGTTTACGAAATGACTCATCTACTAAACTTACTGCTAAAAAACTTCTTTTTTTAAAGTGCCTTAGCTGTTTTTAGGAGCAGTATAAACCCAAATGAAAATACAAAAATGTGCAAAATGTGAAGTTTTAAGAGTGTTTGTAGAATCTAACACTTTCACAAAAATCTTTGTGAAAGTTTATTGTTTTTATTTCTAAAGTCTAACTGCTTGATGTCAGAGTCAGATCACCTACCAAACGGATATCTGGCGATGATGGGCGGGTGTTCAGCTGGTGGACCCACACCAAACTGGTTCTCAGCGAACGCTCTGAAGATGTACTCCTTGAACTTGACCAGGCCGACTGCCTTGTACGTGGTCTGTTTGACGGTGGAGGACAGCCGGTGCCAGATCTCGCTGTCGACAGCTCGGCGCTCCACGATGTAGTTGGTAACTCTGGAGCCGCCGTCGTCGCGTGGCGGATTCCAGGCCAGGAGGCAGGTTTCGTTAGTGATCTCAGAAATGTCGAAGGCAGCAGGAGGACCAGGTTTGTCTGTTTTACATCAGAAATACTGATTTAATTACAACTTAAACTGAGATAGACATTACATTTCTGGGCTTTAAACTCTTCTCACCAAGGATGTTGACATCCACAGTGGCGGTGGCCCGGCCGCTGCTGTTGGTCGCCTCAATGATGTAGGTGGAGCTGTCGTCTCTCTTGGTCTTAGCAATGGTGACGGTGGAATGTCCCGGCTTGGTGTCGATGGACACCCTGTCGTCTGGCTTCAGAACCAGGTCGGCCTTGGTCCACTTCACTCGGGGTTCAGGCTTACCCTTAACTTCAGCTGGGAGTTCGATCTTGCTGCCAGCCTTGGCTGTCAGACCGGCCAGAAGCTTGGCATCAAGCTGGATCTCTGGAGCCTCTGAGGACGGAATAACAATAAAAATTTATCAGAAACTACTCGTCTGGATTATATCTTAAGGGTTTTGAATTTTTCTTAGACTGTGTCACTGGGCCTGTCACAATAAATTTTGTTGATAGATAAATTTGTCCAAGAAATTATTGTAATAAATGATAATATTGTAATTTTTGAGACCGTTTTCCATTAATCTTTATTGTTTTTAGAAAAATGTATCTTTCTAAATAGGGGCTTTTCGACGATAAGTGGAGCATCTATTTAACTATTGTTGTCCAACGGGAAATTATTGAGCTTATTTTAATTTATCATGCAATTTACAGCTCATTGTGACAGACCTTTGTGTCAGAAATAATGGATGCATAAACACAAATAATGCTCTTGAAAAACCTTCCTATTTGCATTAGCTTCTCCAGGACACCAGTCACAAAAAGAAGTGTGTTTTCTATCATTACACTGCAAATTGCAACTGCATTTTAATCATTTTTGCTAGATATTTATTATTGCTTTCATTCAACAAACAGTGAAAAAAAAAAGCAAATATTGGTTGGAATTTGTCATGACAAAGTTAAATCAAAATTCTTATCATGAAAAGAAGTTTATCACGATAAATGATAATACAGTAAATGCCCGCCCTACACTGATCTCTATCAAGGAGAAGCTCCATGTTATTACCTATAGGATCAACAGCCTGGATCTCGTCTGTGGGCTTGCAGGGCCGGCTGGCCCCGAGTCTGTTCAGAGCTCGGACTCTGTAGGCGTACCACTCGCCCTCGATCAGACCGGTCACCTGGCACTTCAGCTCCGGCACCATGTCTCCGCAGGGCTCCCACTTATCTGTGCCTCTCTGGCAGCGCTCCACGTTGTAGCCTCGGATGCCGGTGCCACCGTCATATTTTGGCGGCTCCCAGATGAGGAAGATGCCGCTGGCTGACTTGTCTCTCCACTTCAGGTTCTCTGGTGGGTCTGGTACAGCTGGAGAGAGGGCAAAGTGTACGGGTTAGAAAGTTAGAAGAAGATATAAAAGCTTGGAGATGTGGATCAAAATAGTCGATGTATATTTGTGTAATGATTTTGATAATAGTATCTGACAAAATGCAATGCTTATTGCTTGTTTTATTTATGATGTAAAGTACTTACTGATATGTGCTATGCAAATAAACTTGACTTGTTTTTTATAAGATGTAGATATTAGCCAAAATACCATCTAAAACCTTAGGTTTTTCATGTCTTTAAAGGTTTAAACGTTAACTGTGTAGTTAGTCTGACTTACTGGCTGGAGAAGAGACGTTGACGGGTTCATCGATGTATGCTGGCTCTCCTGGGCCGCACTTGTTGCAGGCTGTGACTCTGAACAGATACTCCTTCCCTTCAACCACATCGGTGACGGTGAACTCCAGATCCTGGATCCCTGTTACAACCTGAAACAGTTTGATTCTGTTACCAGCAAGGCCACATATTATCTCACTTCTGATTTATTCCTTATCCCGGTTAAATGATGATGATTGAATCCAGACAGTGTTGTCGTACCTTCACCCAGGTCTTGCGGGACACGTCCCGTTTTTCCACCTGATAGCCGGTTAGAGGACTTCCTCCATCGTGTTCTGGAGCCTCCCAGCTAAGATGGACGTGCTGCCGGGTCACCTCTAGAACCTTGAAGTCCTTGGGAGCGCTGGGTGCAGCTAGAAACAAAAACACAAACAATGAGTTAAAAACAAGGATCAAAATCCATTTTCCCCCCAGATTTGCAGTATTTTTCCGTACCGATGACATTGACTTCGATATCTCCAGACACAGAGGTGACATCGTTCTCCAGGTGGAGGGTGTAGATGCCTTTGTCTGGCCGGACGCTCGGCGTGATCATAAGTTCTGTGAAAGTGGACTTGGTCATCAAGGAGACGCGTTCGTCTGCAGTCGTCACCTCCTTCTCTCCGAAGGTCCACTTGGCGACGGGGGTCGGGTATCCGGTGATGGGAACTCTGATGGTGAGAGGCTGAGGGACGATCACTTCCAGGCCATCTTTGAAAGCACTCAGGTCAAAGGATGGAGCAACTGGAGAGGAATGATGAGAACAAAGGCCTTATTTTAACACCTCATTTTCTCTTACATTAGTGAAAAACAAATTTTTCATTTTTTGGAGTCACTGTCAATTTGACAAATGTCACGTCTCTCACAATGTGGGTCGTCTGCCAGCAGAGGTCCGATGACGTTTGACGGTTCAGAAACTCCAGCGGCATTTTCAGCAAACACTCTGTAGTTGTACTTGGATCCATATTTCAGACCAGACACCTGAAAAACATGCAAAGATGTTAGAAAGTGAAGTTGAACAGAAATCTGTGATCTTCAATAAGAGGACTATAAATTTAAAGCAGCAACAAGTAATTATTTGACCTACCAATCACTGATTAGATCAACAACAATCTGACTGACTGATTTCTAGTTAGAACACCGTGTTAAGGACAGAAAACGGGTCATCTGGGTGTTTGTGAGGCTGTAATCCTGTACCTTGTAGTAGAGGTCTGGGCAGAGGCGTGCGTTACAGCGAAGCCACTTGTCGGTTCCCTCCTCGCAGCGTTCGATGATGTAGCCGGTGATGATGCTACCGCCATTTTTCAGAGGCGTCTCCCAGGTGAGCTGCACTGAGCTCTTGTTCTGGTCTTGCCAGGTCAGGTTCTGAGGTGGACTGGGACGTTCTGCAGACAGGAAAAAAAACAAATTAGGAACTTCAGACTGAGACTGGGATGCTAATTTTGTAGTAAACACAATTTACTCTCCAGTCCTCACCAATTGGATCCATGATCTTAACAGGTCGTGAAGCGGCGCTGGGTTTACCCTCGCCAGCTTTGTTCTCAGCTTTGACTCTGAAGATGTACTCCTTGTTCTCGATGACGTCATTGATGATGGCACTGAGCTCGCCGGCTTTCGTCACCTGGACAGGCGACCACTTCACCGACGTTCTGTCGCGCAGCTCCACGATGTAGGAGGTGATGGGAGAGCCTCCGTCTGACACTGGAGGGTCCCAGGAGACGGTGCAGCCAAACTTGGTGACGTTTCCAACGTCAACGTTCAGAGGAGCTTCAGGAACGTCTGAAACCAAGAAATGGAAAATGGAATGATTCATATTCCAGCTACCGAAAACACTAAGTTATTGCCAAAAAAAGAAAAGCTATGTTGATTTTAAAAGCAGTAGAAACCCAAATGGAACTATAAAAACTTGAAACGTGTAATAGGTGCCTTTTAATGCCCAATTTAAATTGTTAATTGTATTTACCATCAATAGGAGCAGAAGAGAATATTCAAAGTTAACCCTACCAAACTTGTTCTTTGCTTGCACAGCTTCGTCTGTCTCAACGAAGGGTCCGTTGCCGACCCTGTTTCGAGCGCTGACTCTGAAGAAGTAGAAGGAGTCCTTCTGCAGCCCCGTCACCATGTATTCGGGGCTCTCTGAGTTATCGGTGGCCAAAGTCCAGGTCTTGCGCTTCACATCACGCCTCTCAACCACATAGCTGATCACTTTGCTCCCGCCGTCGTTCTCAGGCTCCTCCCACGCCAGGCTGACCTCGCCGTCCGCGGTGTCGACTACCTGAAGGTTCTTCACTGGTCCAGGAACATCTGGAATGAAGATTTGCAACATTTGAAGATGTTTCAAACATTACAAACAGCTTGTGCTAACCATATTTTTGGAAAATTATGAATTGGAACTGTCACTCTGGCATGTAACCATCTCCAATTGACTTTACTTGACATATTTTTCTCCACAGAAAGCTCACCAATGACGTCCAGGTTGATGAAAGCTTCTCCCTGTCCGTGTTTGTTCTTGATGACGATCTTGTAGCGGCCTTGGTCCGACTTCTTCGGGTCCTTCAGCCGGTACTCAGTGCGTTCGGCGGAGGTGTAGATGTTGTCTTTGGGCAGACTCTGGTTGTCGTACAGCCAGTCAGCCTCAGCCTGAGGATAGGCGCTGTACGGGACAGCCAAGACGATGGGCTTCCCGGCGTCTGTGACGTAGCTCTGATCGGTGGTCTTTATCTGAGGAACAGCTGGAAGAGGACAAAGGTTCAAAAACTGAATGTCTTTTTCTCTTTTCAATGAAGCCACTAACAATTGCTGCAAGACCTGCTCCTGCACACTGTGGAAAGACTTATAAATGTAGAAATATTTAAAGTTTAGTAGACCGGTGCTAACGTAAGGGTTGTTCATTAATCTTTCTCCAATGAACCAGACGCTCACCTGCCAGCTCCAGCTTGGCCTTGGCGTCCTTGTCTTTGACGATGACTCTGTACAGTCCCTGGTCTCTGGGTCGGATCTCGCAGACCTGCAGCCGGTGCAGCTTCCCCTCGCTCATCATCTGGATCTTGTCTCCCTGGACGACGGTCATGTTGTTGCGCAGCCATTTCACCTCCACCCGGTCCTTGTTGAGTTCCACCTCAAACACAACGTCTGAGCCCGGAGGCTCAAACACGTCCTGTGGAGGTCTGATGATCTCCACTGGAATCTCTGTGGGAAACACAAACAGCCATAAAGATTATTACAAAGTATTACCAAGTAGTTTAAGTCTAGTTTCTAGTGCAAACATCTAAGTACACTTGAAATAAAACAAAACTAGATTACAAGTACCCTTTCAGCCAAACATAGGAGCTTGTATTTGTGTCACATGTAGATTATTTCACTTATAACATGGGAAAATATTTTGTTACAAGTGCAATAACCTGCCAGTGAAACTATTATTTTTTAATCAATATTAAGGAAGCACTGACTTAAAACAAGCTCCTTTATCGTCATGAAAATATACTTGTAAGTAAGTTTTGTTTTATTTCAAGTGTACTAAGACATTTGTACCAGAAAATGTCTTGGTAATAGTAGGGTTTTGTGTTTTTGCAGTGCAGGTTCCTCTGAGGTCTTTCTGAGAAAACAAACCTTCAACAAAGAGCCTGGCTCTGGATCTCTTATCGTCGACTCCGCAGGCGTATTCACACTCGTCATCCGGCCTGCACTCCTTGATCCGCAGAGTGCAGAACTTTCCGTCTTTCACAAATGTGAATCTGAAAAAGCAATAAGAAGGATTATCTACAGGACTCCTTCTCACTCCCTAAAACATTGAAATTCAACAAAAAAACACCTGATTGCTGTAGAGAAAATGTTTTATCATCTAAATTAAATGCAGTGTGGCACTAGGAAGATGTGAAATTGAGATATTATAGCTGAATATTGCAATGATATCAGATGGATTTATGCTACATTTTCCACCATCACTGAAATTTATAGTGGTGACTGACATCATTTTGCCCATGTTGGTATTTTCAGTGTATTAAATGAAAAGTTTACCAGTTTACCAAATATCCCTTTAATAATGTAATATTCCACTGTTATTGCAGTGAATTGTTGCATGTGTTTTCCAATAAACCAATCTTGAGCCAAGTTGGCATACCTTGGTCCTTCTCTGATCTCCCGTCCGTTCCTGTACCACTTGACCTCGGCCTTCTCCTTGGTCAGCTCGCACGTGAACTCTGCGTCATCGAACTCGGTGATGGTCTGGTCTTTGAGCTGTGCGCTGAAGTCGGTTGGTGCCTCGCTGATGATCAGCTCCGCGGTGGCCTTGTCGTCCCCGGCGACCACCGTGTACTCTCCCTCGTCGGCCAGCGTGCAGTCCTTGATGGTGAGCGTGTGCTTTTCTTTGTCGACCCTGTAGACGATGCGTTTGCTGAAGGTGATCTCCTGGCCGGCCTTCATCCACTTCACAGTGGCGTTGGGTCTGTTGGTCTTGCAGGAGAAGCTGATTGTCTTCTTCTCTTGAGTGTCGATGTCCTCCGGAGGAACCATGATCCTCAGACTCTCCTCTGGAAAACCCACAGTTTACAGTTACTGATCCCAGTTTGACATCAATCTCATGATAAATCAGTCCAATAAATGCATTCCTGAGAATTTAGAGTTTTTTTCTCGTCTTGATTACCAGTTGTCCTGTTTTGTTTGGTTTTAGTTATATTGAAACAAAAGTTGTATAATTGAGCTTCACTGACACCTAGAGGACATTGTTCAATATGTTAATAAGATAGTGTATTAAAGCCACGCGAAGAAAAAAAATAAAGGTCCAAGAATAAAGCCATAATATTACGAGAATAAACTCAAAGTAATATGAGAAAAAAGCTGTACTAAATTGAGAATAGAGTAATATTAATATGAGAACAAAGTCATTTAATTATGAGAATAGTCAACATAATACAAGAATAAAGTCGTACAACTATAAAGTCAAAATATTACGAGAATAGAGTCACAATATTAAAACAATAAAATTGTAAAATACAAGAATAAAGTTGTACAACAATAAAATTGAAATAATACAAGAATAACATTGTAATAAGATGAGAAAAAAGTTAGAATATTTTGAAAATAAAGTCAGTACTACGAGAATAAAGAATAAATTACAAGTATAGTTACAGCATTACGAGAATAAAGTCTAAATAATATAAGAATAAAGTCATACTACTAGAACTAAGTTGTTTATAAGATCAGATGAGAATGAAGTTCTAATATTACTAATCGAACTCGTGTCGGTGGAGGTAAAGCACCAACCTCTGACGGAGAGTTTGCCGGAGCTCTTGGCCTGTTCTCCTCTCTGATTGGTCAGAGTGATACTGTAGTTGGCTTCGTCTCCCTTCCGAGCGTCTTTGATCCTCAGTGAGAAGACGTTGTCTCTCTGAATCATCACATACTTGCCGCTCTCAAACAGAGTCTCGTCGTTCTTCAGCCACTTGGCCTTGGCTCCCTCGATGTTCACCTCGCAGTTCAGGACGACCTCCTGGCCTTCTTTGACCTCTGTGTCTCTCAGAGGGGTGATGACCTTCAGATTCTCTGCAGGGAAGAGCGAACGTTGATGACATGGACCGAGGTTCTTGCAGTGGCTCGTTGGGTCAGTGGGTGGATCTTACTTACCGTTCACAGTCAGATCAGCGCTGGCTCTCGTCTCTCCGATCACCACAACGTATCCGCCCTCGTCTTTCAGCTCAGTCGCCTTGATGACCAGACTGCGCTTCTTGCCGTCACTGACCAACTCATACTTGTCTCCTGACTCCAGCTCCTTGCCGTCCTTCATCCATTTGACACTGAAGGTTTCCTTGGAGACGGTGCAGGTGAACTCTGCCCTATGACCCTCCACCACCTCCTGGTTCTGAGGTCTGGACAGGAATTCAGCAGCCAGTTCTGCAGGACAGAAACACCAGATTGATTTTATTATGTGACATTTTGTGAAGCTTCTTGCTCAATTACTGGTGTTTATGTTTGTTTTTGTAAATAAGCTTTGGAGCAAAAACATCAGGAATCACTTCACCAAAAGAACAAAGACTTCTTTCTGTTGTTGTGTATAAGTAACTTCTCATGTGGGGTTCCCCAAGGCTCAATCATGGGGTCCCTCCTATTCAATATCTACATGCTCCCTCCAGCTCAGGTTATAACAAGAAATGATACACAGCTCTACATTATGATGCCACCAGATGACTGAACTCATCCAAGCGCTAAACAGATAAATGTGTGGATGTGCCACAACTTTCTACAGCTGAACAGAAACAAAACTCAAGTTTTTATCTTTTGATCTAAAGAGGAACGAGCTAGAGTCAATGCATAGCTTTGGTTATTACAGGTAGAAAGTAGAGATCAGGCCCAAAATCTGGGAGTAGTGATGAACTCTGACCTGAACCTTCAGAGTCACATAAAGACAGTAACAAAGTCAGCCTTCTATCACCTGCAGAACATTTCCAGGATTAGAGGACTAATGTCTAGAGAAACTCATCCATGCATTTATCTTCATTCATGTTGATTACTGCAACAGCATCTTCACAGGTCTGCCTAAAAAAAAATCAATCCTCCAGCTGCAGCTGATCCAAAACGCTGCTACTGGCGTTCTGACTAAAACCAGGAAGATAGAGCACACCACCCAGTTTTAAAGTCCCTATACTGGCTCTCGGTAGCTCAGAGAATAGACTATAAAATACTGTTGCTAGTTTATAAACTAACAAAACTGCAAAACAGCCGAAACACTGAATTCCTTTAAAGCCAAACTAAAAACCAACCTGTTTGGAATTGGTTTTGATTAATAATAACTGAAACATTTATCAATAATTTGATGTATATTTGCTTGACGATTTTGATGATGGCATTTGACAAAATCTCATGTTTATTGTTGTTTCCTAATTGGTTACTGTGTTTATATTTTACTGCCTTGTTGCTGAAATGTGCTAAACTAAACTAAATTTGACTTTTTAAAAGTCTTTACCGTTGATCTTGAGGTTTCCGGAGGTTTTGGTGCCGGTGCTCAGCCTGCAGCTGTATTCTCCGGCGTCGTCTGTCTTCAGGTCCTTGATGAGGAGAATCCTCTTCTTGCCATCAACTATGTGTTCATAGCGGCCGCCGTCTGGCAGCTCCTTGTCGCCTTTGTACCAGGTGACGTCAGCGTTGGGCTTGGAGACCTCACAGATCAGTCTCACGCTGTCCGTCTCCGTTCCCTCGACGTTTGGCAGGTTTTTAGTGAATGTAGTTTCCTCCTCTGGAGCAACAGGAAGCGATTTGGCAGAGAAATGTTCAGTTAACAATAAACCGAAAATGTTTTGATTTGTGCTTTGTCAAAATTAAGAAAATCTTTTAGTCTACAAATTTAAATTATAGCAAAAGAATGAAACCCAACCTTAAAAAAACCTAGTAATATCTGCTGGCGCCAACTGATTTATATTAACATCACAAGTTTAGCATTTCTTGAAAACACACAAACTTTTAAAATAGGAAATAAAAAGTAAGAGAAGCTCAATGCCACTGAGCTGGATAGATTAGCAGCACTAAGCAATGCTCTGTTAAAACTCTTTTTATTGTTTTCATTTGTTTATTTTATCAATTTGCATTTTAAAATAGATACATCTTTAAACATAAAACAGGCAATGTGTAATAATAATAATAATAATAACAATTATTATTATTATTATTATTATTATATAGATATCTCTATTAAGTCTATATATATCATTATAGGTAAAAAAAATTCAAGTTTTTCAAGAAAATTTCTGTGATTAACCTAAAAATTTCTGTATTCATTGGCAGAAATGTACTCCTTTTTTAATATCTACAACAGTCGTAATATGCCATCATAGAAATGTGCCATACAACTTGATTTCGGTATATTTACATTTAAAACTTTGAACAGCCACTAGGTGTCCCACGGTAGCAACAGTAGTTCAACAGAAAATGTGGGTAAAGCTGACCACAACTGAACATTTTTTAAATCAGGAACATCAGAACCATCTCTACTCTGGGGTCAGTCCACTTTATGTGATCTCCTATTTTTTATCCAACTGGAGAAAATCTGATCTTTGTTTTTCTTTTCTTACCAACGACGGTGAGCATGCCGGAGGATTTGGAGGTCTGTGCATCACATTCGTATTCAGCTTCGTCATCAAATGCGGCCTTGTGGATGAGAAGGATGTGTTGGCGGCCTTGTGCAATAATTTCATACTTCTTTCCTTTTCTGATTTCAGTTCCATCCTTCAACCAGGTGATCTGCGGAGAAAGCAGGAAGAAGATGATTAATTCAGACAGGAGAACTGGGTTTAGATTCCCATGAACAAATAAAAAGAAAAGGGCTTTTCTTACTTTAGCGTCCTCTCTGGAGACTTCACACTCAAACCTGGCAGTTTCTTTCTCCCGAACCTCAACATCATGGAGAGGCTTGGAGAACTCGACACGGGCAGCTGTCCACACAAAACGAGATTCACACTGTTACTTTAACAGATCTTTTTAATTTTTGGTTCTTTAACGAAGTGGAGTTCAAACAGGGCTTGTGTGAATTCACACCTAGGACTTCGTAACTCCAATTATTTGTTTTAATTAATGAAGATACCTTTCATAACTAATGTAGGCAATAAAATGTTGATATTCTTATCTGAAAAGGAAATGTAGTTACTTATTTGCATATTCTAATGTATTTCTAATATTTTATAAAAAGCTTCAATGAGAAATCTGCATAATATGCCAATTTTTTATCTGATTAATCGTCAGAATAATCAATAACTAAAATAATAATAATTTCATCATTGCATGAGTTTTCCAAGGAGTTGAAGTTTCTCTTATTGTGTTAAAAATGATCTTTTTCATGTCTACCAATAATTTTCCCATTTTAGCTTTACTCACTTTCGACCGTGAGGAAGCAGGACGTTTTGAAGTCTTTGGCGTCGCAGGTGTAGGTCTTCGAGTCGTCCAGGGTGCACTCGTGGATGACCAGCGTTCTCTTGCAGCCCTCTGCCAGGATTTCGTACTTCTTCGTCTTGCGGATCTCCTGGTCGTCCCTGAGCCATTGGACCTCTCCGTTTGCTCTGGAAACTTCACACTCGAGCGTGGCGGTGGTTTTCTCCTCCACCGTTTGGTCCTGCAGAGGACTGGTGAACTCTACAGGCGGCTCTGGATGCACAAACACAAAGGGCAACGGTTCAGTTTCTATTTACCTACTTTAGGGATTTTACATAGCATATAACCTCAGAGGTAGTTACAATAACAATTGGCTTTTACAGCGTGTATTCTAACGTTTCAAGTAAATCTGGTCTTTAAACCAGGTGTCTCCAGTCGAGTCATTGAGTTGGAGTTTTACCTTTGACAGTCAGGGTGGCCTCTGTCTCAAAGCCTTTGGCAGTGAGTTTGACTCGTCCAGCTTCACTCAGTTGGACGTCTCTCACCGTGACGCTGTAGGTTTTCCCTTCATCCTTGAATACAACCTGAAGGTTCAATGAAGTCTGTTACCACAAAGTTTACTTTGCAAGAGGTATTTGTATCTCTCTATGTGCAATTTCTTAGCTTATTATTTTATTATTGCTTAAGGAACTTATGGGTTATTGAGGCCTGTCAGGTTAGCTAGAGAAGGAAACTTGCCATGATCATAATCTGAATTATTGGGAACATCAGAAAAGATCGTCTCATGTTGAATATCATTGCCTATCTAGGTGTTGTCTTTACTTAATATTTCTGCAGGTTGAACTACATCAACACTAGCTAACAATTGGAATTAAGAAAATAAATTTGCTTAATGGAAACATACCAATTTCAGAAAAAACACATTTTTCTATTAAAAAAAATCTGTGCTAGGGTGAGATGGTTTTATGGCTATATCAAAATTTGTGTATTTTACACAAAACTTATTTTAGTTTAATTTCTGGTTGACAAACAACAAAAGGAAGCATTACCGCCCCCAACTGGTAAGGAGTGTGGGCCGTATTCACACAAAACAGAAATGAAAACATTTTTCTTCTCATCACACGAGTCATGTGATCAACAACCGGATGTTACTACTGGTGGAAAAGACGAAGAAGACGGCAGGAAGCGATAGGAAGACGATGGACCTCATGTTTTGTAATGACTTATTGCATGAACAAACTTATTCCCATGTGATTGTGGTTCTTATTTAAAGGAAAGACCACAAATGCAAAATTGTGTCTTTTCGACAGAAGAATCTCGACATGGTTTTGTGAAGCTTTGTAATGGAAATGCAGGATAACGAGATTTGCCCTCGTGGGAACCTAGCCAGGTTCTTGTGGCAGAACCTGACTAGACAGGTTCTGCCACACTTTAACGTTTTTCTTTCTTACTTCTTTTCACAGATTTTGCTGGCTACATGATATCAGCACCTCCTACTTCATTAAATTGATCATTTACTCTGGCCTGAACATTGTCTCTATGAGCTCCTGACAGCAGAGTCCTAACAGCTAAAACTGAAAAGCACAGCTGCTTTCCTTCCCCAAATTTAAACTGCAGGACCTTTAACCCCTGATGGCTGATTTTACCACACAACTCCTGCTTGTATGTGATGCAGGACCTGTCAGAGCACAAAACTGTATAACTCACGGAGGGGGAATATACAAGTAGTAGATGAGGGAGAATATTTAAGATATGTGTTTAAAGCAGCAGTTTGGGGGAAGATCAGGACAGAGAAGCTCATGTGATCATTTAATGGAGGCTAAAGCTTTTCGTACATCTTGAAGAGTCATTTTAAATCCTAACAATGCATTTAAACTGAATATTAAAGGAAGGGAAGCTTCATGAATTCTGAATACCGGTGAAGTTCAACCCATATATATGCTGTTGCTACAAAAGAGGATCAGGGCCACTGGAAAAAAAAAAAATCTGATCTCAGAATTCTCATTTTTCTCAAAATTGGGATTTTAATCTTAGAGTTCTGAATTTTTTCCCCCTCAGAATTCTAAACTTTCTTTCTCAGAATTTTTACTTTTTTTTTTTGGCATAATTCAGACTTTTTCAATAAATTGCAACTTTAATCTCAGAATTCTGACTTTTTCCAAAATTTTTTCTCCAGTTTCCCTTCTCCTCTTCCACATGTTGCACAACACACAGAGGGATTGGTTTTCCTTTCTAAAGTTGCCTTACATTATCAAATTAATACATCTTTATGACAGGAAATCCTTTCCGGGCCCAGCAGAACCAACGAGAGATTTGCCCAGAGATTTAAACCTGAAGCTAGCAAATATCTGCAGTTCCCACCTGCCCTGTGCTGCGGCCTCTGGCGGCTGTTAAAAATAAACCCACAGAAGCGCTTGCAGGGCAGAAAACATCCCCTGCTTGCGTTATCTCAAAACCAGGATCGAATGCTCAACTGGAATCTCGAACCTCCACCTGCAGGACCTTATATGAACAGGCAGTTGCAGCACAGGAAGCTGAAGGAAAACTCAGGGGCCTGATTCTGGACCAGACAAACAGGTGTGTCAGGTGTGACGGGACTCACTCTGTCACTTGACTCCAGCTTCGTGTCCCCTAGGTACCACTCAACAGGGATGTCTTCGTAGGACAGCTCACACTGGAAGGTGGCGGTCTCTCCGGCAGTCACTGTGATGTTCTTCAGGGGCCTCACCAGGGAGATCACCCGGCCTTTGGGTTGGGGAGAAGACATGGTTAGTCCCTCCCCTCAAACCGGTCAATAGACTCCAAGAAATCCCCAGAGAGACGCAGCAGATCCTCAGTGGCCAATCCTCATGGTGTGTTTGAGGTAATGGCAGGGTGCTGGGCGCGCGGAGGACGACTGAAGCCAGCCGCCCTGCAACTTGGCACTGAGGCCAGGCTCATTAGCATACGACCTGATGTCAGAGGAGCAGCGTCTAAGGAAACCAGTAAGACGCAGGGTCATGACCTGCCAACCACTGAGGACCTGCGCTTGATAAGGCATCCAGGTTCTAAAATAACTGAGGGGCCTGATTGGTTAACGGCCCACATCTGCCAAAACCATGAGGAGAAGTCAATCTGTTCCTGTCAATCACCTGCCTGCATTTTCCTTGGAAAAGGAGAATGTGACGCTCCTGGAAGGAGTTACCCAACACTTCATTGAAGAACTATGGTTTCAGTAATTTAGTTCAGGAAGTTTAGGTAACACGGGCCAAGTGGATCTTCAGGATGTCCGTTTGGATAAACAAGCACTTTGAAGTATTTACGACAGACTTCTTCGCATGCCCAAATTAAAGCCACTAACAGCCAGTTAAAGAGAGGCTGACGGTGTTGCTGACAGCCAGCGGATGTGTTTATAGTCACTCTAGTCATCTGAAGCAACATAGCTACCTGTAAAAAACATCAGGTATCAGTTTAAATATAAGCTGTATCTCACATCACTGGTTTATGTGGAGAGTTTTGTGTTGAATAAAGTCAAAACCATCTGGACGATATGAAAACAACAGGTTTAAAAAACACTGATTTGTTTGACTTAAATTTTCCGTGCCTCAGAGTGAAGCCAAGATATTTCCTGTTTGTCTCTAACAGGAACCATATTGACATTTGTAGTGGAAACACACGTATCGACTCAGAGTTTCAAGGGTTTTCATTACAATCACTTGAACATCTAACTTCTTCTGGAACTAACTTTTTTGTGGAAAACAGGAATTCAATAGANAGTCCATGAAATTAAATTTGAAATATTTTGGCTTCATGGTGAAATAAATCCATGGGAATTCTTCCCTAACTTTTCTTGGTTTGTTTTGTTGCAGATGTTCATCGCCAACCTCTAAACTTTATCGGTTGTATCTCTACAAGCTGAACATCATGCCTGAGGAGATATTCCACCTGTGAAGTAAATATTGATATCCACCAAATATCAACATTAAAAGAAGCAACTAAATGTTGGTTTTATTTCACGGGGAGGTATGTAATTTGAGGAGTCTTCACCAACGTCGATTTGACCCAACAGTACAGCAATAAAATCCAGCGACTTAACAAACAACATAAAAATATAACACACAATACGAACATAAGGTATCCCGATCCGGAATAAGAAAAAGCTGCTTCCCAGAACCGTCAATCAAGAAAACCGACGCCCGTTTTTAACCAGGCGTCTGTGATTTTTTTTTTGTCACCTTTGACTCTGAGATGCGCTGAAGACTTTGCATTCGCTGCAGAGAAGTCAACGCTTCCGGCCATATCCATTCTGCAGCAGAAGAGTGTCAAAGTGTGTCGTGCTCCTTCCTCCTTTATCTCCACATCCTGACAACAAACACCCACAGGTCAGCATTCATTCAAATGGGAGTGCTGACCGTGCACAGCAAAACTGAAAGATGAGGTTTCATCAAAATAAAACATCCACATTTGTTGGGGAAATGTGGATTTATTTCCCGTTAGAGGATTGGTCAGTGTTGTCTTACAGCAGACGGGTGGAGCGACTCTCCCTTCAGTTTCCAGGTGGCGTGGATGTCATCTTCAGAAATCTGCGTTTCAAACGAGGCCGTCTCGGTCTCTGTGACCTCTATGCTGTACAGCGGGCGGACAATCTTAATGTTGCGCTCTGTGGAAGTTCAGAGACGCGTTTAGAGCAAAACCAGAGCAAGGCTCAGTTCGTGTGAGAAAACGGTTGCCATGGAGATGATGGGGACAGACAGAGACATGAAGGCATGCAATAGGCTGGGGTGTTGCACCTTACTGATGGTGCAAAGAGAAAGACAGAAACGAAAATATGGAGCTAAAAGTGAATTATTGTGAAGAATGTGTGAATCCTAAATGTTATGGTTGGATCATGAGGTGTTAAAACACTCAAAGTGAAAGTTGAAGACATGAAGATGAAGAATGGAGACTGAGGTGAGCATCAGTCCAGGTACAGGTGAGGTTTCAGTGACGTTGACTCTGCGGTAATGTTGGGTTCTGGAGGGCGGCAGGCATTCATTACCTTCGATGTTCAGCTCTGCTGTGGTTTTGTCGGTGCCACAGTCGCAGGTGTAAGCTCCCCTGTCTTTCTTCGCCGATTTCTTAATGACCAACATGCGCTTCCTGCCGTCGGATTGGAAGAGAACGTTCCTGGACGCAAAGATTTCGTTACCGTCTTTGAACCACTTGACCTCGGCTGCGGCCTTGCTCAGCTCGCAGGACAAGATTGCCTCGTCCTTCTCGACCGCGGTGTAGTTCTGGAGTTTTACTGTAAAGTAGAGGTCGCCCTCTGCAAGCAGACACCCGCAATAAGCAGTTCAAAACAAAACTAAAACCACAGAGATGAGTTACAACAGCTAGAATTCACATCCAGCTGAAGGAAGACTGATACTAACCAAGAACAGTTAGCATTGCCTCTGACTTCTTTCCCATTGCCTCCACCTTAATCATGGAGGTATCATCGATTGTGACCTCCTTGAAGGCCAGTGAGTGCGATCTTCCATCCTCCGACATGTGCACCAGCTTGCTGGGGTGCAGGCGCACTTCATTTCTGTACCAAACTACTGGAATCTTGTCATGAGACAGTTCAACACTGAACTCTGCGGTTTCTCGTTCCTTTACGGTTACGTCTTTAATTGGCTTGATAAACTCAAGGCGAATACCTGATAAAAAATTACATTTACAGGGAAGTAAATACAATGTTGCTCCAGTTGGGAAGATTGTGATTGTGGGGTTGAGTGGATGCTCGCAAATGTTTGCCCAAAGCCTTTAACAAACATAACTACAGCTGTATAGTTTATAGTTTCTCTATACGGTGCAGGGCATTCTGGGTAAATGCAACCAAAACAACCCTTTGTGTCTAGCGTTAGTCAAAGACAGTAAAATTGACACTACTCTTTTTTTGTTTACATTTAATGAAGATAGAAAATTTTGCACTCAGTGTCTTCTTCGGAGGTTTTCATGTCATTTCCTTCTGTAGTTCTTGGTGCAGGCGAGGAGGGGAACAGGTTTGTTAATTAGTTTTAATGGCTTGACTCAGTGCAGTGTAGAAACAAACCACAGCAGTTGAAAATTTAACAAATGTTGCAATTTTGGTTCCCAATTGCAATGAGTCTACCGGATTATCTGGTGTGAAAACACTGTTAGATTTTGTGGCTTTCCATTCTTCTTCCAGTCTCTGGCACTTTGATTTTGATAATCATCTGAAGTTGCCTCTGGTTCTGGGCTGCCTTAATACCAGAAAATCAATATTTGAAGACAATGTCCTCCTTTGTGTGGTGGTTCTTTAGCTCTGACTCCAGCTGCAGTCCATCTCCACTAAACTCCTGAACTGAGGTTCCTTCACCATCCCTCTAAGGCCACATTGGCCCCTGTTGCTTGATGTAACATCTTCCTTTTACTAAATCTTCCGCTAAAATGCTTGAATACCACAATTTGTGAGCAGCCAGCTTCTTCAGGAATGATATTTGTGGTTTAGTTCTTATTGTGGAGGGGATCTGGTGACTATCTATCATGTAACTCTAAAAAAAGTCAGTCTTCCCTATGATTTTATAGGCCGTGGTATGGTCAGAACATTCCTCTACAAAAAATATTTTTATTTGTCTTATATAAAATTCTTCTTTTGGATCATTAGCTATAAGCTCGCATCAAACTTAACAGCAATTAACACTCAAACTGTGTCTGTATGTAAAAAATCTACTGTATTTAATATATAAATTAGTTTAGGAATTGAATTACTAAAAGGAGGGAGATTTTTTGATGCAGTTTTCCTGGATCTGCTATTTGAAATATTCTCTGTTGGAGTTTTTCCTCAATGCAACAAAGTTTTCAGTTGTTGATTTTTCCTGATTATTTGTATAATTTAAAGGCTTTTAGCAAACATTCACATCCTTCTGTGACTGGTGTCCAAATAAAAACTATTCCTGTGTGATAAAATACAGAGGCACCAACTCATTTTACCTTTAATAATCAGTTTTCCAGACGTCCTCTTATCCTCAGCCTCAAACATGTATTTGGCTTCATCTTCATATCTGGCAGATTTTACAACTAGAGTGTGTCGTTTTCCGTCTACTTGGATTTCAAACTTATCGTCGTTTGACAATTCCTGAGTTCCTTTGAGCCAACGAAAGCTTTTGGGCTCTCGTGAAATTTCCAACTCAAACTTAGCTTCATCTTTCTCGTACACATGCACATCGACCAATGGTGCAATGAAAGAGATGGGAAGCTCTGTTGGTTCAGAAGGAAAGAATTAACATTAAGGGAAGAGGGTTTGGATCAGGCCAGTTTGCCTGAAGATACCACAATGACATATGGTTGGTCCTTTATACAGTGTAATAGCATTTACCCCAAACTGTAAATAACTATTACATCTGTGTTATCTTATAGTTGCCGAAAAAGAAAGAAGACAAGCTTCAGCTTCTACTTTTTGACAGTTCTGGAAGAGGAAGCTCACCCTTCACTTTCAGGTTAGCAGAACACTTGGCGTTGGCGGCGGTGAACACAAGCTCCCCTGTTTGGGGCAGTTTGCAGTTGTACAAAACCAGAGTGTGTTTGGCGCCATCTTCCACAATCTCAATGTCCTGCAAGCGGCCAACAAACTTCAGTGTTTTACCAAAAACATGAGCAATCAATGAAGAGTGATTAGGATGGTGGGAAGCTGATGGAGGAGCTAACAATCCCTCAATTAAACATGTCAACAAAAATAGAATCACATGAAGATCAGAGATGTAGTTTAATGGAACGTACAGCAGACGGACTGAGGACTTCTCCGTTTAGCCTCCACTGTCCGTGAACGTCGTCCTCGCTGAGTTCGACTTCAAATCGAACAGTCTCTCCTTCTGAGACCTCGGCACCATACATGGGCCGAACCACCTTGATGTGCCGAGCTGGCGTTCAAGAAAGGGGACAAATTTCTCTCATTGGAAATATTCAAAATTTCAACACAAAGACAACATTAATTGACACAGATATGGAAACGGTAGATGAAAGTAGACAGACAGTGGTGTTATTTGCCGGAAGTGTAAAAGGGAATTCGAGGTTAAGGCCAAACTCTTTGGACCATAAAGAACCAAACGGGGCTTTGAACAAACCCACCCACTTGGTTTTCTATGGAACTGTCCAACAGGCAATGAAGATCAATAAAAGAGCTTTTTTTAATAAAGAAGTGATGGTTTGTTAGAGTAGTTGTGTGCAGAAGAATCTAGAAAGAATACAAGAGTGCTTCTGCTTCAAAAGAGATAATATCCAGGTTTTCAAAAGGCCAGAATCACTTCGTGAAGCTAGAAGCTTTACTCTTGGAGAGGACAAAGATGACAGAGAGTAGTAACTCAAAAAATTATGACAAAAAAAGATGCTTTAAATAGAAAAATACATGAGGTGGGGTTAGAAGATGATGCAAGTGAAGGTGATGAGGGTCCATGGAGATGAAGGTGGCTCAACACAGGTGAGTCAGTTACCTTCGATGTGAAGCTCGGCTGTCGTTTTGTCTGTCCCACAGTCGCATACATACTGTCCCTTATCTTTGTCACCAACTTTCTTGATGATTAGCGTTCTCCGTTTGCCCTCGGCCTTGATGGCCACCATCTTTGAGGCCTTGATCTCAGCCTCGTTGTGGTACCACATGACATCGACATCTTTGCTGAGCTCGCAATCTAGAACCACTTCGTCTTTCTCGACTGCAGTATAGTCCTGCAGCTTAATCGTGAAGTAGGGATCTCCCTCTGGAATGGGGAGATTTATGATGACTCTTCGAACCGAATGTACGACAAATAATGCATGCAGGAGAAGATAACTCAACAAAGACGGACGGGAGGAACAGACAGACAACATAGTCCAACAATTTCTTACAACAGACAGAATGAGGCATTTTTGGGACCTCAACAGACATAAACATGGAGAAACTTTGCAAAAAATTGAAGAGTGAATGTGGATACCTATAACTGTCAAGTTGGCCATGGAAGGAATTCCTTTGGCCTCGGCTTTAATTTGGCAGATATCGTCTAGAGTCACGTCCTTAATTTCTAGTATGTGTTTCTTTCCGTCTGTGTGAGTGATGACGGTTCTGCTCGGATGGATTTTAACGTCATTCTTGTACCAGGTGACAGGGATGTTCTCATGAGAGAGCTCCAGCTCAAAGCGAGCTGTACTGCCCTCCTTTACGGTTTGATCCTTTAGTGGTGAGACAAATCTGAGCCTGATACCTACAATCATATTAATAAAACATGTTCATACAAGAGGAGGGAACCCACTCAGTGAATTAAGTCAAAATGGCAATCTCGCTGCCATTTTGACACTCGGTGATGGAAAGCTGGCACTTACCCTCAACGGTGAGTCTAGCTGTGGAAGTTTTGCCCAAAACCTCAATCGTATATTCATCCTCGTCATCAAACTCGCAGCAGTTGATGACCAGCATGTGTTTCTTCCCATCATCGATGATGTCGTACTTTTGGTCTGGGGTGATGATGTCAGCCCCTTTATACCACATGACCTTAGCGACATCCTTGGTGATGGTGCATTCAAACTTAGCCTGTTTCTTTTCTGGTACGGAAACATCCTTCAGCGGGACAACAAAGTCCATCTCGATTTCTGGTTGGGGTGGGGTTGACACAGGCGACAAGACATCAACAACACAACAGAACAACAAAAAAAACACAACAGTCAACAGCCAGAGCCCTGTTTACACTGTCATCTACATTCTGAGTGATCCCGATTGAATCTGTTGAAAGCTTGAGATTTCTTCTGGTGTTCTTGAGATGGACTCTACTCCTCTTCTTTGGTAAGTGTAAAAAATTCATTGGTGTTCTTCAAGGACTGCAGATGTTGAGTATCAATGGTGTCATCAGGGCACTTATCAGTCATTGGATTCAAGTATCCAACCTCTTATTCAGTTGGCATGAAATGTTGTCGATGATGGCACATCTTTGTTTTCTTCCAGAAAGCTTCAGTTTACTTCTGCTCTTCAAACTCCAACTCAAAGATCTTCTAAATTTTGTCATATTAGCTAAATATAAGGAAACTGTAAACTATAAACAGGGCACTGCTGAAAAGAATACATACAAAACACACGACTGAAAGACACTGACATAATAATGAACAGATCTACATACAGCTTTATATTTTCTATTGATATGACAGACAAATCAACAAGACAGAATAAACTATTCACCCCACAAAACGAGCATTGGAGTTCCTTCTCATCTTACCTGGATTATCCGCCCTTTTGAATAAAGATCTAAGGTCTGCTCTGGTATGCCTTTCGGCTTTATTTGATTCCTCTCAGACCTTACACCTTTATTTTCACAGCTAAATTCCAAGAATCAGGGTCCATTGGGGTTTTGTGGGGGACCAGGAACGCCTCTTACCTTTGACATTTAGCATTGCAGTTGTGATGGCGTTCAGGGCCTGGTACGACACTTCCCCGGCCTGATCCAACTGGCAGTTTTTCAGTGTGAGCCTACGAACCGTACCCTCCATTTGGATGTCACACGTCTGATGATTACATTGCACTACTATTAAAAGGATAGTCAACACTGACATATTTTATGTACAACTTTATGAGAAAAAGTCATACCGGAGATCTGATCAAAACCTCTCCTTTGAGTTTCCATTCTCCTGGAACATCATCCTCAGATATTTCTGTTTCAAATGCAGCATCTTCCTTCTCTACCACCTCTATACTGGCCAAAGGCCTCAGGATCTCAGCTTCACGCTCTGGAAACAAGTATTTACTGCTTGTAAATATGTAACACCGTCAATACTAACCTGTAGAAAGTATTTCAGGGGATAGCAATTGAAGGAAATACAACCTCCTAGCGTTAGCTTGGCGGTATAGACGCGTCCTTCCACCTCCATGGCATATTCTGCTACATCATCCGGCTGGCAGTTCTTAATGGTCAGCGTCAGCTCCTTTCCGTCCTTCGTGATCTCAACTTTGTCTGATGGAGTGAGCTCGTTCTCTCCTTTGACCCACTTCCAGTTGGGAGTGTCTCTGAAGAGCTCACACTTAAACGTGGCATTGGCCTTTGGTTTCACATGCTGGTCTCTAAGTGGTTTTACTATCCAGTCTTTAATAATCTCTGTTGGAGTTAAATATCTCTTAGTCAGAGATTGGCATACTATTCACAATGTGATTAATTTGGTGAGAGTTGGCAGAGAAACCGAAAACAAACCTAGTCTGAAGTTAATTTATCAAATTGTTCAAGATTAGATTTTAGCTGACTCCTGCTTTGTCCTTACCCTGGCCCAACCCTCACATTTTTCATTCATGCTAGTAAGGCATGCACCCTTTTTTCTTTGGGGATCAAGGAATAATGATCATGTAGCCATCCAAAAGACCCCTTACAGCCCAGCTGAAGGGAAAGACGATGGCTACTCCTTGTTCCCCCTATAAAAGGATTCCATACCTCAGAAAAATGGGGGTAAGGGACACGGAGGAAAAGGAATTAGTCCTAACATTGGCTAGCATGGTCACCTAATTTCCAGTTCTGTTTTAATATATGCGTATTTGAGACCTCCCTTTATCTTACCGAGCACTTTGACGTTTGTGGTGGTCACGACGTCCTCCTGTCCTGACACTTCACAGGTGTAGGTACCAGCGTCCTCTAGTGTGGAGCCTTGAATGGTCACGGCGTGTTGCAATCCAATGACGTTGATTTGAATTTTGCCCTCCTTTTTCTTGAGAACTTCACCATTCTTCTTCCAGACCACATCCCTCTCTTTGCTCAGCTCGCAGGATATGTAGATGGGCTGGCCCAGGATGGCTGAGTTCTCCGGTTCCAACTCCTTGATCCATTTTACAGGAAGCTCTGCGAGAATACAGAAATACGGTCATATCAAAATCATGAATGTTCTCAGAGCTGATTGCGAGTGAATGTATGAAGCACACAACTGTTATACTGAAGCAGGGCTGGAAGATATGACTGAAAAACGTATCACAATTTAAGAGTTTTATATTGATCGATATCACTACTTACGGATTTGTTTTTCTTTTAAATATATATATTGTTTTTGATTTATTTGCAAATCTTAAAGGTTCTAGTTATGTTTCCCTCAGAAGTCCAGAGGGCCACATAAAAAGACACGTGAAGTATCTGAAACAGTGTTGGTATGATTAATCAAAAGCAGCTGGGTTACCTTCAACTATGAGCTTAGCAGTACAGGAAATCTCCTTTCCAGCATTCTTGGCCACGCAGGTGTATTCTCCAGTGTCAGACAGCTGGACATCAATGATGTGCAGCTTCCTATCTTTGCCGTCAGAGGTGAACTTGTGCTTGGGACTCTCACGCAGGTTGCCGCCATCTTTCATCCAGGAGGTGACAGCTGTAGAGGGTGAAACCTCACACTCAAACACGGCCGATGAGCCAATGGACTCGGCCTCCTTGAGGACAATATTTTCAAGCTTCTTGATGAACTTCAGGGGAACGGCTTTGAGTTTGAAGCCTGCAAAAGGTTCCTCTGGTGGTGTGGGGCCGCCTCTGCCGCCAGGTTTCATGCCCCGACCTCTGCCCTCTCCGGGCGATGGCGTCTGCTTGGCTGAAAGAGGATTTTAAGATACAGACATGAGTCTAAACAATGATATTTTTGAGTACTGGTGTGGACATTAAGAAACCACACTTACGTTTTAGCCCTCTGCCTCTGCCTCTTCCTGCTTCCTCTGCCGGCTGCCCCTCTGTTCAGAAACAATTACCATTAATCAACTGCTTAACAATGAAACTGTTTATTGTTTTTATGAACAAGCAAATGGGCAGCCATATGCAATGTTGTTTTTGTCAGGAATTGAAGACATGAAGTAATTAAATGAAGGCAGATAAACAGAATAATGAATTATGTATTAAATTTTCACAATGACACAAATTTCACACCATTAGGAGATGGCATGGAAGCAAAGATGGCATTATGGTGGGATGAACACATGTTGGGCAAATGAGAATGGAATGGCAGACAAACACAGATGACTTAACAAGAACGTCTGGAAGAGATGGATGTGATGGACACAACACGTAAAAAACACAACAAAATGATCCGCAGGAAGGATTTAGATGGAAAGCATGGTGGGAATGGATGGAGATTATGGATGGCATGAATGGAGGATTTTTCTTGGTCGCCACCCAACATGTTGGGGTTGCCACCTTCTCACCTCTCTGGGTAACCCCAGGAACCTCCAAGGCACCTTCTTCTCCTTCACCTTCCCAGTCCTCTGAGCCATAGCTGTCTCGTGGAACCAGTTCCCAGCCCCAGGCTTCCTCTTCCTCTTCCTCCAGCTCAGCCTCTTCCTCTGCCTCCTCTTCAAACACCTCCTCCTCTGGCTGAGTGGCAATCTTCTTGATTTGCACAGCCCCAGGAGAGATCTCCTTCACTGCGGGAACTTTCTTTTTGCCAGGCTCTGCTGGTTTGGCAGCCTTTGCCTCTTCTGGTGATGGTTTCTTTGGAACCTTTTTAAGAGTTGCAGCTTCAACAGTGTCTTTGGGTGAAACGCTTTTTGGCTCTTTTTTAAGTTTGTCAATGCTTGGCCTCCTCTCAGTCGGAGCTGCTTCTGCCTCCTTGAGTTTTTCAACTTTAGGAGAAGGAGTCTTTTTCAGCTCTGCCTTTTTGAGCTGCTCCACTGGCTTCAGTGCTACGTCTTCCTTCTCCTCTTTAGCCTTGGGTATAACTTCTTTCTTTGGCTCCAGAGGCTTAGGTTTGACCTCCTCTGGAGTCTTCTCAGGCTTCTTGTCAGGTGTCTTCTCTGTTGGAGCAGTGTCTACCTCCTTTGGCTTCTCCGGCTTTTTCCCAGGAGCTTCAGGGACGTCAGGTTTCTTGGGCTTGGCCTCTGGCTCTTTTGCCTTTGGTTTTTCATCAGGACTGGTGCGACGGCGCTGCAGGTCATCAGATGGTTTCCTGTCTTTCTCCTCTGGTGGTTTCTTCTCAGGCTCCTCAGCTTCTTTGGAAGGTTTGGAGAAGGGCTTCAGTTTGACGCTTTCCACTTCCTGTTCTGCTGTTGGGATTTTCTTCCCTTTAGTTGGTGCTTTGACCTCCTCTGGCTCTTTCTCTGGAGTTTTCTTTTTATCTGCTGGCTTTGGTACCTTAGTTGGAGGCTCCTTTACCTCAGGGAGTGCCTCCGCAGGTTTCTTTGATGGCTCTTTGGGTTCCACCTCTCGGGGGATCCTTTCTCCCTTCTGGAAAGGCACACTATCTCTATCTGGCCTCTGCTTCTTATCTTTCTCTGGCTCTTCTAAAGGTTCGACAGGTTTCTCAAAAGGTTTGAGCTTGACTACTTCTGGTTCAGCTTCAGATAAGGGTAACTTTTTCACTTTTTTTGGTGCTGTACTCGGAGGAGCAGGTTCCTCTTCTTTTGGCGCTTTTGGGGATTTCTTAAGAGAGATCTTGTCTTCTGGTTTCTCATCTTTAGGGACCGGCTTCTGGCGGGTCCAAGCGTCTTTTGGAGTTTCTTTTTCTTCTTCCACTTTAGGCTTGATAACGTCTGGTTTTTTCACCACCTCAGGTTTCTCTCTGGGTTTTCTTTCTTCAACAGTCCGTCTGGTGACAACAGACATCTCAAAAGACTCTTCTTCATGCACCATTTCCTCGGCATGGAAAACGGCGGTCTTGGTGACTTTCTGAGGTTTTTCTTCCTCTTCAGATTCTGTCAGTGGAACTGATGGGACCTTCTTCAGTGTGACAACCTCTTGCTCCTCTTCCACTTCCCTCATGACTCTGGTTGCTTTCTTCAAAGTGGGAATCTCAAACGTCCCGTCCTCTGTGACTTGAATTTTACCCTTTTTTTGCTGAACAGGTTCTGAGGCAGTAAAGGTCTGACATTACTGAATGACACAGGATTGACATCACAGTTCTTGCAACAAAGAACACACATATAACGTTATAGAAAATGCTCAACAAATATACTAAACACAGAGATATAAGAAGAGAAATTATCTTTCACATTTTGTCACGTTACAACCACAAATCCCAAAGTATTTTAACAAAGATCCAACATCATATTAAACACCGGTGGATTAATTGGCCATGTTCAGGATTTTATTTTAGAGTATCAGAGTAAAGGGGACTGAAAGTAACCACACACTACTTGTCTTTGGAAAAACCATAAAAAGCCAATAAAGTTGGTGGTTGCAAAGAGATAAATTGTGAATAAAGTCAGGTAGTATCAATAATTTTTGCAAGGCACTGCAGGGTAAAAAGTTAAAAAACTGCACAGATCTCATTTTCTTATATATTTGTGGAAACATTCTTGAACGTATTCATTATAGTGCATATTTAGTGTTTGCTAACACTCATAAACCAAAGTTTGCACATCTGTCTAACACACAACGCCCTCATCAAAACAGATTTTCACTTCAAATTGCACTGGCCAGCTAACAATGTCTCCCACATTTAAACTTCATATTATAAATTTAGAGGAGAAACTTCCCATGATTACATAAACCATGATTTAACTTTTACCTTCTCCTGTTAGCTGAAAATGATTAGAGTGGAAAAGAAAGCTGTAAGGTAACTTAACATAAAACTATCACGCTCTGATGTAGACCTGAATTTGAAATTGTTTTCTCCCTGATTGAGAAGCACTAAAAATGCAATCTGATGCAAAAAGAGAGCAAATTGCTCATTTGTACTGTACTTTAAGGGCCTGAGTGTGTTAGCATGTCACACGTGCTATTTGCCTTGTAAGTAATAAGCTGTAACATAACAGACAATGGAGGGTCCATTTTCTTAAAAGTCAAATATCTGATTAGTTGAGATGCTTATTTCTCAAGTTAATACCAAGTAATTTCTGTACTGAGCATAACAAAGCAGCAATTAGTGATGGTGCTTTGGCGCCCAACATTGTGTTCAGGTGTAGATTTGCTGGTATCTGCTGGTTGTTTTGAGGAAAAGTGAGAAGTGGTCTTACCTTTCTGGACTCCTCCCGGTGTCTGGACCGGTCCTTTGGTTTCATCTAATACAAAAGGATAGTGAAGAAACTCATTAGGTTTTGGTTATTAATAACAATGTGACTCGTTTTCCTTGAAGACTGTAAGAAACATTTAATTATCGCACAGTAGAGGTGAAGAATTAAGGGGAGATATAAGAAGATGTTTAAAAAATTGCATGCTTCTGTTGCACTGAAGAGGAAAAGGTCAACATGACCCATATTAGTAAAGACATTAACATCTGGTGATGAAATAAGATGCTTTAAAAGATGGATTTAACTGAAAAGATAAAGTGGACGGTTCTCTGAAGGTCCTCTACCTTTCAGAGTTGGCTTTTCTTCTTCTGGAACCACCTTAGTCGGTTCTTCAGCCTTCACAACAGGCTTGACCACTTTCAAGAGCAACATTAGATTAATCAGATGTTTGGCAAACTAGAACCCAGACATTCCTTCAACCGTTTTCTGTCTGAATACCTGGTTCTGTTTCCTTTGGTGGAGGGATTTTCTTTTGAGTAACTTCTGGTCTTTTGGGGACTTCTCCAACTTTTGGTTTGATTTCTTCAGGTACAAAAAAAGATGAAAATTTACACAAACGTCTTAAGAACATGTTTATCTGAACTCAGAGAAGTTTAAAGTCAAGAGATCATTTTCTGACTTTTGTGTTCAGGATAAAGTTTCAAAGATTTGCTTTTTTCCAAGAGCGCATTCTGCCACGAATGCCTTTAAAACCAAACAATGTTGAGTACCTTCTGGAGGAGCAGCTGACTTCACTTCTTTGGGTTCTGGAGGCAACTCCTTCTCCTTCACAACAACTTTAAAGATAAATAAGACAACAATCAGACAAACATTCAGACTGAGGTAAGAACTGAAGCATGGCAAAGAAAAACCAGCCTTTAGGCAGCTGGAAGACCAAACAACCTCAACCCCACTGGTTCAGACAAACATTGGATAAAAGAGTTAGGGAAATGGTAAGGGGGAAAATCCAATGCAATCTAGTTGAGTTTCCATTACAAATGTCTGCAAAACTTTGTTGATATTCTGCTGATGGGGGGGAAAAAAACACAATTTCGCAATTGTGGTGCTTCCATTAAAGAAGATACAATTAAAATCACACATGAATAAGTTTGTCCACACAATATTTCATTAAAAAACTTACAGTTACGTCATCCTCCTACCTGTCGTTTTCTTTGTCTTTTCCCTAAGTGGTAACATCCAGTTGTTCATCACATGACAAGTGTGATGCGAAAAAAATGTTTCAATTGCACTTTTGCAAAATACACTAATCTCTTTAAAGGCTAAAAAAANTCCTAGCATAAAAGCTAGGAGGATCATCCTAGCATAAAAGCTAGGAGGAGGTGGGTTTTTTTCAAAAGTGGCATGTTTCCATTAAGCAAATTTATTTTTGTAATTCCAATTTGCACAATTAAATGGTCAGTAGCAAATTTCCATTGACTTTATAATTACACAAAGTGGAAATACAATAACAAATGTTCATAACGGAAACACACAATTTACAAAAAAACCCAAAAATTTTTTAATCAAAAGTTTGGCTTTATTGAAATTACTGTATTTCACAAAACTGCAATAATGGAATTTTTTTTTTTTTTTCATCACACAAGCCATGTAATTACCAAATGGATGATAATACTGGCGGAAAAGACAACATAATGATAATGTCACTGTTATTTTTTTTTTTAAAGAATTACCTTATTTATTTATGTGATTTTAACTGTGTTCCTCATTTCATGGAATTACCACAATTGTGAAACTGCGTTTTTTCAACATTAGCGGAATATCAAGAAAGTTTTGGACACATTTGTAATGGAAACGCAGCAAACAAGTAAAGACAGATTGTGCTTGAACAGAATGGGTGACATGACATGAAGGTCCTTCTGGACGGTGATATGGATGTGGACAATCCCCACAGGAAGTGATGTCGAGTGCTCAGATCAGAAACTTGTGCTCAGTGACAGTTTCCCTCCTCTGTACCTCTGGACGTTTCTTGAAGAAAGAGATTTTCTTTCTCTTCTGGTTCCGCAGTCAGAGCCTTCGTTTCTGTGACGGACTGCATTCCTTGGCGTTCTGTCTCGGTTCTGGTTTTGTGTGTTTTTGGAAGCATGGAGTGGATATGTGGTGCGGTTCTGCTGTGTTCTGATGGGTGGCCAGTGGTGCTAACTTTGGGTTTATCTGTTACTGAGGGCTCAAAGCTAAGCCAACCTTGGGTTAGTTGCTTCTCTGTCTGTTTGTCTTTACGTGGAACACCAGCAGACATGTTAGGTTCAATTGGTTGCTCTGACACATTTGAATCTCTAAGATATTCTCTTCTTCTTTCAGTTGTGTCCGATTCTTTAAACATCATATCGGGTGTAGACGTCAGAGAGACTTTTTTTCCTCCACCAATAGTCGCTGCCTTTTCTTTCACTGGAACCGTCTTTGCCTGAACTGTAGCATCAGATTTATCTCCTATATATGCAGTAATTTGTGAAGAAAGATCTGTAGGACTGATTGGTTTGCCTGATTCATCTTGAGTTTGCAAAGGTTCTGTTTCAACAAATAATTTTCGTCCTGTTTCGAGCTTTAGTTCCCTAACATTCACTTCAATCTCTTCAGGTTGATCTAAGACATGCATTTGATCTTTTGAGGATCTTTCAATCAGAACAGAAACATCATCTGATGTGTAAACAATTTCTCCTGGCCTAACATCTTTTACTTGAGAATCAGGGGATATATATGTCTGTATGTCTAGCATCTCCTGTGTGCGTGCATGCATTGGTTTTTCATACGCCACATCCATAACTGGCGTCTTTGAAACTTTTTGCTCTGCTTCCTGCTGCTCCATCATTGCAGTCTGGGAAACGTCATGAAAATAATCTCTAACTGTTTCTGTTTTAGACGTAAAGCTTTCGATTGGTGACTTTTCTCTACGTTTCACCCTCTGTTGTGTTTTATCTTCACTAGCTTTGTCTGTTGTGAGGTTTTTCACCTTGTTCTCTACCGTCTCAGGACTGACTGAGTCACACATTTTCTCTGTTACTGTTTCAACATTTGTCTCCAGGTTATCAGGAGCTGTAGATCTTTGTAAACGGTCTGATTTAAAGTCCCCAACATCAGTGATGAGATGTTTTTCAGATGGTATCTCCATCAAAGTTGCAGCTGCGACTGCTTTCTGCTGTTGTTTTGTTTCTGGAAAAAGCTGGCTAATTTCTCCATGTTCTTGTTTTACTCTTACCGTCCTGGAAAGTTCTCCATCTGTTTCGGTTTGGTTCACGCGTTTGGGAGGAAATGAAGCTGGTTTGTCAAGGATGTTAACTTTTTCAAGAGGAACTTTGCTGGCTTCTGGTTCTGATCTAACTTGAGGCTTTAATTTATCTTGCGTTACTTTCATAGGCAGCTTGTCTACTCCATCTTCTACCTTTATTTGTTTAGACTTCTTCAGAGAGGAAGCTTCATTGTCATCTACGGCTATCCCAGATGTTTCAAACGCCACCTCCATCACAGGAGCCACAGAAAGTTTCATTATTGTTTTTGGTGTTTCAGCTTCTTCAGCTGGAGTAAAACGTCCGTATTCCTGTTTGAAAAAAGCTGCCTTGGACTCTTTGTCTTGAATTTGTGCATCTTTTTCTTTCAGAGATTTGGATTTCTTTCTTGAAACATCTTGTGTAATTTCTGTTTGGTCCAACTTCTCCTCTTCAGTTACTTCTTGTGAAATCTGGCTGAATTTTTCTGTTTTCTGACCTTTTCTTGCAGCTTCAGTTTCTGTGTTTGAGGTTTTCATCTCCTCTGCTGTAAGAGTTGAAGTGGTTTTGTCTATTTCAGTAACTTCTGCATTTTCTGCATCTCTTAGCTGTTTCTCTATTGAAATATTTCCCAGAACTTTGGTTTTCTGTGGTTTGTTAAAGATCTTTAAGTCTCTGACCCTATCATCAGTATCTTCTGGTCTCTGTTGTATTTCAGCTTCTTCCTGTCCAACAGGAACCTCTGTTATCTTTCTCTGTACTTTTTCCAGTTCTTCTTGTGTCAGTTTAAAACCCTCAAACTCATCAACTATCGCCTCTGTGGCGTGAACGTCTTTAACTGCGAATGTTTTGTGCTTTCCTAACTGAGATGGAACTGGTTTAGGTTTCTTCGAAGGTTCCTGTTTGGATACATTCTCATCAGTCCGAGATGCCTGATCTTTTGTGTCTTGAGCCTTAAGATATGACTGAAACTCATCCGCCTTTCGTAACTTCTTGGTCGTCAGGGCTTCCTCTGTTAATGTGCTTCCTTCAGGTACCTTTTGGTCTACCTGATCCTCTTTCCTAACTGAAGTTTCTTCTATATTAGCTGGAACATCAGCCTCATCTAAGACTTTTACTTTAAATTGTTTTGTAGATTTTCCTCTTCTGTCAGTTTTAGTTTTGTCTTTATCTCTGACTAACTTTGGTTGAATTTTTTGGTCTGTTGCCTCTACAGTTTGGTCAATTTCCTTTATTTCCTTTGGAGAATCCTCAGCTTCACCTGTTGCAAACCCACCTTCTTGGATTTGTGACAGATTTTCTGCAGGTCTTTCTTGCTTCATGGCTCTAGGTAATGGTTTGTCAGTTCTATCATTGACAGAGGTAAGGTCAGCTTTATCCAAATGGCAGATGGTTTTTGACAGGATTTGCTTGTCTTCAGTTGTGATCTCAGATGTCGACCTTTCTGGAGAGACTTTCAAAGTTCTCTCTTTAACTACACCGGTTTTTATCCGGTTTTTTTCAATGATTGACCCCTGAGACTTGCTAATTCTCACTTTGGGTAACATATCATCTGTTGGTTGATATACTTGTTCTTTATCTTTGTCAAGTAGATCGTCTTTAATAATTTTTCTGCTTTTATCCATTACAAGTGAAACTTTTTCATCTGAAATATCAATTGTTTGGGGAAACTTTTGTTTTTTATTCTCTGAGGAAATGAAAACCTTTGGAGAACCTAATTCTTTGGTTTCACCAGATGCTGACTCAGTTTCTTTGATGTTTGGTGGTTTAGGCGTTTCTTCATCAGCAACCGTCGTTTTGTCTTCACTGACTGTTAGTTTTATGGTTTTATCCACAGCTATTGCTGGTTTTAATGGGACATGTTGGTCCAAACCATCTATAGATTTTGCAAACTTGGATAAAACTGATTGCTCCGGAGAAACATCTGCCTCTTTCACTTCCTCAATGACTGAAAACTCAGATTGTCTCATTTCTGGTAGTTTCTCTGTTTCTGTAACATTTTCGTCTGTGTTTATTTGTGAAACTTTTCTTTCTATTTGTTCCTGTGTTGCTTGTTTCTCTTTAATGGCAGAAACTTTCAACATTTTATCCGAAACTGTACTGATGTTTATCTGGTCTTGTT
The DNA here is from genome assembly GCA_903067065.1 of Brachyrhaphis terrabensis. NCBI lineage: Eukaryota > Metazoa > Chordata > Actinopteri > Cyprinodontiformes > Poeciliidae > Brachyrhaphis > Brachyrhaphis terrabensis. The sequence continues at coordinate 5,923 of CAEGAG010108657.1, read as the reverse complement.
TAACTATTAACCCTTGAGGTTTGCTCATTCTCTTTGTAGTTAACATTTCTTCAGCTGTCTGTTGTTCACCACCTTTTCTAATTTTCTTAGTTTTAACTGGTTTTGATGGGATTTCTTTCTGTAAAATATCCGTAGAGCTCTCAAGCTTTGAGAAAACTGATTTTTCTGGAGAGACGCCAGAAAAATCTTTCACTTCTTCAATGAGTAAAAACTCTGATTTTCTCCTTTCTTGCATTTTTTCAGTTTTTTTAATGGTTTCTTCTGTGTTTATTTGTGTAACTTTTCTTTCTGCTTGTTCCTGTGTTGCTTGTTTCTCTTTAAGGGGAGAAACTTTCAACATTTTATCTGTAACTTTACTGATGTTTATCTGGTCTAGTACAATGATCGACCCCTGATGATCTTCAGATGCTGGTTGTTCTTTTTGCTCATTATCTTTTGTTGTTTTCTTAGTTTTAACTGGTTTTGATGGAATTTCTTTCTGTAAAACATCCGTAGCTTTCTCAAACTTTATTAAATTTTCTTCCTTTGGAGGAAAATCCCCTTCATTGATTTCTTGATCATCAGTTACCTCTGTAGGTTGTTTGGAGACCATTTTATTTTGTTCACCTATGTCAGCCATTTTGTCTTTGATTGGCAGCCCTTCCTTTGTTAAAAATGGTTTTATTGGTAGTTGATTATCTACAGCATCTTCAGTTTTCATTAGTTTTTGTCTTTTCTCTTTAGATGATCTTGAATCCTTCAGATCACCGTCTACTTGACTAGATTGCTCATCAACTGCCAGAAATTCAACTTCTTCTACACTTTCTTTTACTTTTTCTTCTTCCTGTACACTTTTAGTGTCTTTCAGAGGAGTAACTTTAAGAGTTTTATCTTTAACTGTACTAATGGTCACCTGATGCAGTTCAGTAACAGTTTGAGTTTTTGTACATTCCTCAGCTGGATGTGGTGATTTCTTGTTGATAAATCCCTGAACTGTTTCAGGTTTTCCATCTTTTCTAAGTGTCTCTACGTCAGTTTCATCCTCCATTGCGATGCTTTCTGATGGCGTCTTTTTGTCTGAAGCTTCTTTAGTTTTAGAAAACCTCTGTCTTCTCATCTTGTTGGATAATGATGTTTTCTGAGGAACTTCCTCAGGAACTGGAAACTCCCTGTCTGGGACTATGTGCTGCTTTTCAGAAACTTTGACTTCACTAAACGTTTCTTTGTCTTGAAGTGAAGTGTCATCTTCACCTAATGTCTGCAGTTTTGGTTTCTCTGCAGCTTCTTTCTTTAAACTCCTGGTACTAATGTCGGCGAGTTTTGATGAAACATTTGTTTCAATGACCTCACGTGAATCAGTTTCATTAATTTTTGAGTCTAGATCTTTCTGAGGAGCTTGTTCTGACGCATACTGTTCTGTCATGACAGATATTTTTGGTTTGTCTTTAAATTTCTGGTTTGTAATTAATCTGTTTGCTGCAGAAACATTAAGAGGTTCATGTTTTCCAGTTTCAGCAGCTTCTTTCGGCTCTTCTATGTCTTTGGGAACCAATCTCTGTCGTCTATGTTCATTAGCTTTATCCTGAACTGTCACATTAATCTTTCCATTAGTTGAAGGAAAAAAGGCAATTTCCTTTAAACCCTCAGCAACAGATATTTCTTCAGTTTTTTTGTTGGTTTCTTGTGTCTCAAATTCAATATTCTTGTGTTCTTTAATTGGACCTTTGTGTTCTGCACATGATGCTATTTTCTTGTCTGCCACAAGAGCTGTGAATGACGCTGAAGGTTGGAAAAATTGAACAGTTGTGAAGAGAAAGCACCATGAGGCGGTGCCAAGAGATTAGAAACAAACAGACACAAACAGTTGGGGTTAAATAATTGATAATAAAGAGGTTAAATAAAAGACGATGGTTGTGGTTTTCTACCTTTCTCCACTTTCTTTCCTTTTGTCTCAGCAGGTTTGGAAGGAAGCTTCTTAAGTTTGTCTTCAGTTTCTTTAAAGAATAATAAAATTAAGTTTTAGGTTTGGACATTGAAGAGAAACAATAGAGAAAAAAAGACAACAAAAACATCAACGGGCGGCGGATTGAAGGTGACAAAACAAACTCAGATATGGGTCAAAAACATAGAAAATGATGTTAAACAGAAGAATGGACGTGAAATGGTGACCCCTGGTGGTTGCTGAGGATATTACACAGAGAATAAACAACCTGCAACCAACCAGAGTCTGATGAAATGGTTAAATATGACATAATGATGGTACCTCCAGTGGCTGTTTCTGAGGGAATCTTTATCTCTTCTTCTGGTTTTAAAGAGACTGAGCGTTTCATCTGATCCTGGATTAAGGGTTCTTGTTTCTGAGGAGGAACGTCTTCAGACTTCTGCTGATCTGCTTCTGGTACAAACTTTGTAATAAACTCCAGCTCTGTGACCGACTCGGAGGTCTCTAGTTCTGCTTTTACAGAGCGGTAGTCCGGTTTTACACCAAACACCGGTTCAGATCTCACCTTTTTCTCTTCGGTTAGCTCAAAAGATGCAACCGATTCACTTAGCTCTGATTTACTTTCTATATTTTTCACTTCTCTGTGAGTTTTTTCTCCTGTTCTGCTGAGTTTTTCTGAGATTTTCTCAGATTTCACACTGATAACCTCTAATTTTTCACTTGTTTTTCTTGCTAACTCTTCTTTAACTGAAAGTTTTTCTTCAGTTTTGCCTTCGCTCCTCGTTTCATCTGGTGATTCGATCTCTTCAGACTCATCTTCCGTCACTTTTGCTTTAACTTTGTGTTTTATCTCAGATATTTTAACAGATTTTCTCTCCTCTTCCTGTTTCCTCTGAGTTTCTTCTGGTTTCTCAGTTAGAACTGGTTTTGTAGAAGAAGAGGCGTCATGCAGCGACGCCAAGAGGTGAGAATAAAACAGAGACAAACATGTAAGTTAGAGGGATTAATAGAAAGACTGATGATAATCCAACCTGCTGGATTTTATCATCAGGATTTAAAAACGAGGTAACAGTAATCCATCTCACTTTCAGACGGTCGGTACCTTTTTCAACAGGAACAAAGACTTTCTTCTCCTGACGAATCTTCTCCGTCTTCTCAACTACAGGTTCTTTTATTCAAGTTTTTTTTTAGCCCAAGATGGTGAGATCGAAGAAGATTGTTGTAAAGAAATAAAGTTAAGACAGTTAGAAACAAACACACAGAAAGATCCAGAAAACACAAAGATATGAGAGTTTAAAGAGAAGTGGAAGATGTTCTGAAACCAGCAGCAAAATCTGGAATTTTTTTGATTATTGTACGAAATCTTAAGAAATTAAAAATGTGCAAAACATTATTGATTTTAAATAATTCAAGGCAAAAACTGAACTCAGAAAAAACTTATTCCTGAATTTGTCTGGAAATTTTAACATTTCGGTTTTACTTCTGTGGAGACGTTCTGTAATATTTGACCCGTTCTGTGTTGGAGCTGATGAATGCTGAACGTTTCATGAAGAAGACAAAGGAAGAAAAAGAGTCGATGTTTTTGTCATCTGTACCTTTCTGAAGAGATTCTTGTGCTTCTTGTTTTGGTCCGGCCTTCTCAGGTGTTTTAACAGAAACGATTTCACCTTCAAAAGTTTTCTCTGCTTGTTTCTGTGGTTTCACTTTGTCAACTTTCTCAGGAGGTTTTTTCTGACTGATCACCTCTTCAGCCTTTTTCTGAGGAGGTTTAACCTCAGGCTTTGTCTCAGGAATTTTCTCTGGGAGTTTTTCTGAAATTTTCTCTGGCAGCTTCTCAGAGACTTTTTCTGGACGTTTCTCTGAGATTGTTTTTTGAATTTTTTCTGGACGTTTCTCTACAATTTTTTCTGGAAGTTTCTCAGAAATTTTCTCTGGGAGCTTCTCAGAAATGTTTTCTGGATGCTTCTCTGAGATTTTTTCTGGAAGTTTATCTGGGAATTTCTCAGAGATTTTTTCTGGAAGTTTATCTGGAAGTTTCTCTGAGATTTTTTCCGGTATTTTCTCTGGAAGTTTTTCTGGAATTTTTTCCTGTATTTTCTCTGGGATTCCTTCAGCCACCACCTTCTGTACAACTTCCTGTTTACTTTCCGGCATTTTCTCAGGAGTTTTTTCCTTCACCTCAGCTTTCCTCGCTGCAGTTTCAGATATTTTTTCAGGTTTTTTGCCCAACACGGCCTCCTCATCAGGCATTTTCTGGGAAACCTTGTCAGATTTCTGTTGGGGCTTGAGAGCTTTAAAAGGGTTTGACAGAAAAACATGCAGAAGACATGACCATAAAGAAGAAGAGAATGTGCTAACGCACAATAAAAGGTTTTAGCTCACTCATATGGTCTTTTTTGTCAAGCAAAGCAAAAAAGGAGAGGTTAATTTCCTAAAATATAATACATTTTAAGACCAGTTTAAGAGTACCTTTGTCCTTCTGAGCTGGCTCTTCTTTGGGAGGAGCTGCTTTAGGTTCTGGTTTCTTTGCTGCTTTCGGGAGATCAGGAACTTTTTCTTCCACGGGAACTTTAAAGAGTACCATTCACAAACATTACAAGACTTTTCAAGATCAGGGAATGTAAAAACACTCCACTGAGCGTCACAAACAGAAGACACAACTGAAACAAACACGGCATGCACCCTCATCACCACGAAAAGAACTTCAGGTTTTAATGTCAGGAGCTGCAGAAGGAGCTTCGGATACCTTTAACTGGCTTCTTCTGAGGTTCTTCTGCCTCTTTCTGTACTTTCTGAGGGACTGAAGGAGGTGGAGGCGCAGCCACCTCCTTCTTTACTGGTTCTTCTGGCACTTTAAAAAGAACAAATTACCCTCTGTCACTATGATAACTGAACCTAAAGGCAGTCAGTTCTCTCAAAGAAGGAGGTAAAAAGGTTAATAAGACACAATCGGACTCAGACAAAGATTATTTTCTGGATTAAATAATCCAGAAGTTTGAGCAAACGAAGGAGGGGTTTGTGTTAGAAGGTGTTGTGTACCTTTCTTCTGAGGCTCCTTTGGTTCTGGTGTTGGTTCTGCAGGTTCTGGTTTAGGAGGTTCAGATTTACGGACTTCTGGTTTTGTTTTCTTCGGTTCTGGTTTTGGTTTTGGAGCTTCTGGTTCAGGTTTGATCTTTGCAGCCTCTTCAGGGGCTTAAAGTGACATTCAGACGGTTTCAGACCAAAGACAGTGAAAGAATCGCTTCCACATTCGAAGCTAAACAGTTTGTTTTCATACAGCCGTGAAAACTCAACACAGATACAAACAGAGCAGAACATACAAGAGCTGAAACAATTAACTGGATTAATCAACTATTGAAATAATCGTCAACTACTTTAGTAATCGATTAATCGTTAATGTGAGTACACACTCTTAAAAACTGTACAAAAAATATATATACATCCTGTATTTAAGATAAAAAGACTTTTGTCTGTAAACATCTTCTATCCCACCTTCTCAATTGACAGTTTTAAATAAAAATTTAAATGAAAAATCTGCAGAATGCACCAATTATTTATCTGATTAATTGATTAATCGATTAATTGTCAGAATAATTGAGAACAAATAATCGTTAGCTGCAGCCATAGAGCATACCTTTGGATGGAGGAATCACTGGCTTCACTTCTGGTTCCGCTTTAAAAGCTGGAGCAGGTTTAGCCTTTGGTTCTGGTTCTACTTTAGAAGCTGGAGCAGGTTTAGCCTTTGGTTCTGGTTCTACTTTAGAAGCTGGAGCAGGTTTAGCCTTTGGTTCTGGTTCTCCTTTTGGAGCTGGAGCAGGTTTAGCCTTTGGTTCTGGTTCTACTTTAGGAGCTGGAGCAGGTTTAACCTTTGGTTCTGGTTCTTCTTTAGCAGCTGGAGCAGGTTTAGCCTTTGGTTCTGGTTCTACTTTTGGAGCTGGAGCAGGTTTAGCCTTTGGTTCTGGTTCTACTTTAGGAGCTGGAGCAGGTTTAACCTTTGGTTCT
>CAEGAG010108607.1:0-27500 GCA_903067065.1 Brachyrhaphis terrabensis | reverse complement strand
GGAGGTCCATATTTAGTTTTGTTGACTTTTCTATGAGGTCACAAGGAATCAGCATATCTGAGTTGTTGTATTTTGGGGGCATAGTAAATAAATGGATGATTATATATTAACCTATCAAAAGCTTAAAAAGTCATGAGCTTGTCAAATGGGCTTTCCTAAATTACTTAAAGGCATAACGATCTTAAGGTATGTAAACTTCAAAAAAAAAAAATGTAGTATTATTCTAGTATTTGTGGCGACTGTGGCGGAATGGTAAGAGTAGTCGTCTTGCAATCAGAAGGTAGTAGGTTCGATTCCAGCTTCCTCCTGTCACATGTCAATGTGCCTCTGGGCAAGGCGCTTAACCCCAAATTGCCTACCGATCTGCGTATCGGTGTATAAATGTGTGTAAAGCGCTTTGAATGGTCAAAAATGACTGCAAAAAAGTGCTATATAAAAAACAATATTATATTATTATTATTTAGAAGACAATTTTGGTTATCCAAAACTGACCTGTAACAAAAAACGGTAAAAGGTAATGCCTTCTTATGATGTGCATTTAAATACATAGCTTTAACTACGGGTAGCAAAATTGATTTTAATGATCATTTGACTATTCCGAATGAATAAGAGTATTTTATCAAGGTCAATTAAATTTTCTATGACTCAGTCAAATGAGTAAAATAGTTTCATCACATATGCAGACCCATTTAATACATTTTGTAAAGCTGGTGCATCTGCCATCATTGTAAAACTGGCTTTACAAATTAAATCCTCTGATGGCGTTGTCCACAAATTCTTTAACATAGCTGATGAAATACATAATGGAGACTCAATATGTAAGATTTTACACTCTGAACATAAACTGCCATAATCTGTGTGCAAAAACCCTCATGAGGAGGAGATTATACGTCTCAGCCAGAAAAGCCATTATGAAACCTATTTGATACAAAAGCAAACATCAATAATTGGGGAATTAAGGATTTTAATTGTGGACTTAAACATGGTAATTGCTAATGACAAGAGCACAGAGCCACAGCGGCAAATGCTTGACAATGAGAATTTTGTATTGGCAGTGTAATTTAATGGCACTCCCAGTTGAATCTGTGCTGGTACTCTGGGAGCCTCATGCTGCTGATTTTTAAAAGCATCTCTATCAGACAAATGTTTAGCATATTCAACTACCAAGGATCAATAAGTTTTCTGAGAACAGCATCTCTCCCACCCTGTAATTAATTCACTGATGTTGACCTCTGACTTGAGTTTTAGTGCCACCAACATCACCTGCCTGCTGATGGGACAGAGGTGGACGAAAAGCATGCGGCCTATTTTAATACAAGTCATCAAAGCCCACAGTAAAAGATCAAATGTGGCAGCCACATGCAAGACATCCTACCATGACCTTAAAGTGAGACGGTAAATGTTGGGTGTCATTAATCTGTCGCCAACAAGTCAACATTTCCTCTGACGTTTTGTCATGTGGCTACTGAGGCATTCAGAAGGATTTTGTTGTTAATGGATTTGAACAGTTTTTCCTCTATATTTTTTATTCTTTATCTGGGTTACAGTTTCCAGAAAGCATGTATCTATACACAGGCATAATATAAAATGCCAATATAAAAGATGTATCTTTATCCATCCATTGATATCTATTTTTTTTAGTATGAAGCAGGAACTAAGTACTAAACCCAATGTCACTCACAAATCAAAAATACTCAGTCCCATCTGAAAATCATATATTCAGATTCTCAACAGTTTAATCAACATTATAATAAATAAATAAATAAAATTTTCCCCACAGGTTTGGATGCTGTGTTTTTCTCCAGCCAATTCAAAGGCTTTTTGCATTTGTCCTAATGTGCAATTACCATAACATTAAGAAAGTTGTTTACATGTGGGAGCAGCTAATTAAGCTTTTAAAAGCCTGTTAATAGCTGGAGTAGGATACCAAATCTAAAAGTCCGTACAAATAAAAACATTATTGATGTACAGCGAGAGCAAAACGGAAAGCCATAAGGAAGAATTTAAAAGATTTTCTTAATTCAATTGTCATGGGAAGGTGTGATTAGAGGCAAATAAAGTGGACAAGATTAGAGCAAAAACAGGCACAGCTATAATCTGAGGAGTGCAATATTGTGTGGGTCACTCAATGTGACTGTTGGACCATTTTGCAGGTTCCTGAATAAATGTAAACAAATGGTCCTTTTCAAGAAACCAGGTAGTTTTTCTAAAGCATAAAGTTTGACCATAATGACCATCACCACGTTTAGAGGGGGAAATGGGAATGCTGGAAGTTTGAAAACGCCATCCAAACTGTGAAATGAAAGTATGGAAGACTGATTTTATGGGAGTATTTTACTGCCAAAGGGATTGGTGAAACTCACAAAGTGGATGAGGAAAAATATTATGTGGAAGTATAAAAGCAACATCTAATGTCATCAGCCATGAAGTTAAAGCTAGGGCACAAATGGGTTTTCCAAATGGACCAAAACCCGAAACATACCACCAAACTTGTTACACACTCCCGTAAGAATGTTAAGATTGAGTGGCCATCATAAAGTCATAATTCCCAGTTTCGTTCAATATTTTTGGACAGAGCTGAAAGGGTGTGTCCACAACGTGACCAATAAAAGGAAGAATGGACCAATGTTCAAAAAAATATTGAGAGACGTTTTTGAAAGTACACGCAAAATCCCAGACCCAAGTCATATTTTTGGAAGAAAAATTGTAACAATTACTCAGCAAAGGAGTGTAAACTTCTGAATTCAAAGATCATTTTTTAAGTCATAATTATTCTGGCATTAGACAAACAGAAATAAATTTGATAAACCTGCCATCAAATTGGAGACAGTTTGATTTGCGTGTCTGTCTTTTTATCTAGATATTTAAATAAGGTGTGTGTAAATATCTGCACCCAACTTTGAATTTTACATCTGTAATGCTCTGTACTACTGTTGGACCTTTACCTCTGGTCTTACTTGATATTCTAAGGCAAGGGGCCTTCTAATCCAATCCTCTAAGACTGGTGTCCAGCAACTTTTAGATGTGTCTCTGCGTCAACACACCTAAATCAAATAAGCAGGTCATTAGCAGAACTCTGGAAAACTTCACTGAATCCTGAGGAGGTAAATCAGTCATTTGATTCCAGTGTGTTGGACCAGGGACTGATCTAAAAGTCGCAAGACTCCAGCTCTGAAGGACTGGATTTGAAGACCCCTGCCATAAGGTTTGCCTTTTCCTCACTCATAAGATTCCTGTTTTTCTTTTTATCTGGTGATACAACAATACATGTTGTAGTTTGAATAGTGATGTAGATTGGCTCCTTACACAATCTTTAAATTTACAAATAATTCATTGTATGAATCTCTAAATTCAATAAGGCTTAAAAATTTAAGCAAAAACTAACATCTGTGCTAAGAGGTTTAAAGCAAGAGGTTTAAAGCAAATCTGACAAACCGTTTTGATGCAATGCAGATGTAGGAATTTTTCTTCATTTCTCAGTTTTGGTTTAGAATCAAAACAGAATTATATTCATCCAACCTTTTCTCTGCAAGCCAGTGGACAGAGGGAAGATATCAGATGCACCTCTCTGTTTTAGGCTTCATTGTATTCTGCCACACAAAAAGATAAGAAAGTCACACATAGTGGAATATTCAGGTGTTACAAACCACATATTTGTTTTAGCCCTAGAATTTTACTAGGAATTTGTGAATAACATTAGAATTTTATTAATTTTACAAGCTGCACAGGCTGAAAGAGATTGGTATAAATTTGGCAACTTAAAACTCAACAGGTTAATGAACTAACAGTGCTGCTTACTGGCAACACCAAAAGATGCTGGTGTGAACGTGCCCATTTTCCCCAAAAACTCTGCTATGCAGGAAAAGTGGATGAGATTTGTGAAAGTATATAGAGGAAGAGAGTGGAATTCAAACTCATTTACAAAAAAAACCAAAACAACATAAGCATATAAGCAGTGCAAAAGTGCCCATAAGACTAGGGCAAAAAATGTCTCAGTCTTATGGAGGATCTTGGTTCCAAAGGAATCAACACACTTTAGTTTTTAATAGAGTGAGCCAGGGGAACAATCCAACCATAGGTAGAGTGTAAACATGACTGCCTATAAGAGCATGTGTTGTTTTAATAAGATTTGTAAATATACTGATTATGTGAGTAAAGGTGAGACTTTTAGCTGCTTCCACTCACTGGAACTACTAAATGGCTCACCAATAAAATATTTTGGTAACACAATACCTTGAAGAAAACATCAATTCTGAGCTAGTAAGGTGAACATATATAAAGAAGAAAAGCCACTCAAAGTATAATATGTGGAGTTTCAAACCTACTAGTTATGGAGGTCATCTTCTTAAATAAGTGGCCCCCAATCACAAGATTTTAAAATACAGTGAACTTGGTTATAAGCTGGGAGACTATGAAATAACAAAATAGCACCAAAATAGAAAAAAGCTGTTGTCATTTATTCTTGCTACATCGTTCTAACAATGCTGGCATTTTGTAAAATGTTACATTTTAACAGCAGAATGGATGTGGCTGCTCCAAAAATAGATTTTACTTAGTTCATATAGGAGATCTTTCTCACTCGCCACCTCCAGTCCTCAATGATCTAGGGATGAGCCTGTGCTGGTTATTTGAAGCCACTGGAAATGATGGATGGAGTAATACCTGTCTTCATCCTCCTCCTCCTCTCCCGACTTCAGCTTTATGGAGGTCTTTAGATTTACTTATGTGCTGCGGCCCTAGTTATTTCCCTTTACGTGCTAAGTACCACCTTAGAAAAGCCCTGTAGATGCACTTTGTACCAAATAAAGAAATAGAAAACATGGCTGTCTCTTTTTAACTGGGCCGTTATTGAACCCATAGCCCATTAAATTCTATGGCACCTTCTCAATGCATAGTAAAACCTAAGTACAGTTTGAAAACCTTAGGGGTTTTTGAAAAAGAACATTTCTCCACATCTAATTACATCATGAAAGAAACATAAAAACAGTCTGGGAATAAAAACCATCAACTTTTAATGCAAATAAATTACTTTGACCTTATGCCTTTATTAGAAAACAGTATTTTGCAAGTAGATCTCAATTTGTTTTTTCTTATCGAACTCTGCAAACTGAACCACTGCCGAGTGAACTGAACCTTCGCTTCGGTTTGAACATCTGTGTTTGATGATTGTCAATATTGTGCCAGTTGTCCTTGTTTTCTGCTGCCAGCACAAACAGGCAATGGGGCGCAAACCGAGGTGGCTTTGCATTTCCATTTTGTTTGAGTTTATCCTTTTAGCCTGTCAACACTAAAAAAATGTTTTCACTGACTGGCATCTGTAAAAGGCTGGACCAAACGCACAGCTGGCACTTCTGTTTTAGTTTGTTCTTGGCTATGATTAGTGTATTGAGATGACACTTTTACAGGTGTTTCTATGCACAGGTGAAACATATTCAAAGGTGATACAAATTAAGATTTATTGCACAAAAAGTAAAATCTTACTATTAAAAATGAACTGCAAAATATACTGTCCTTCAGAGCTTCTCTCCTGCAACTTTAAGATGCCTTTCTGCTCCAGCACACCTGAAACAAATAGCTAATGCCTTGCCTTAGCTTATCATTAAAATTTTGCCAAGGCCACATAATGAGTCAATCATTTGATTCAGGACTATTGGAGAATGGACGACAGTCGAAGGGACAGCAATTCTTGAGGACTGGAGTTAGAGACCCCTGACCAAGAGCGATCCAGCTTCTTGACAATACTGACGAGTGTTGGTCATTTCATCAAATTGTTATTTGGTACTTTTGCAGCTTCTGTCATTTTGTACCTGACTGTTTCAGGCATAAAAAGGGGGACAATTTTCAAAAGGTCACTTCATACCAGTTCTACTTAAATGTGTAGCTGCGTTTTAGACATTTTGTACCAGCTTTGACAAATGCTGATTTCACCTACAGCTGCAATATCCTAACCTCTCAAAGGAGGAAGCCTATCAAAAGAAATAATCTAACTAGTCTTGCCGTGAGAGACCTCAATATAGATATTCTTCCATTGTCTCCATTGAAGAGTGTTCTGGAAAAGTATTTTCTTCCACATCAATGAATAAGGACCCATCAAGTTCAAAGACTATTAGTTCTTTTGATGTTTTAATGAACTTTCCTATTGGAACCTTATTTTCCCCATTTACATAAGTTGAATTATATGTCTTGATGTGTTAGTAATTTTTATTTTATGCATTTCTGGTTACGCATTTTGTTCATTTCATTAACTGATTTTGTATTTACATTACATTGCTTTCACACCAATTTTTCAAGAACTTCTGGGAAATAATCATTTATGGTAAACAGTGTGATCCACAAAATATCTTAATGCTTAATCAAATGCTCCAGGCCAGAGTCTATTTAGCCTATGGCACTATTATGTATCGGTGTTCACCGTCTTGAGTGCTCATTGGTCAGTTTGAATATGGAAGTGTGGGAATATTTATTATGATTTTGCTGTTGGACCTATTCTGCACTGGTGTCTAGCAGTTTGCAAGATATTTACGCAATCCAAACACCTCACACTGTTGTATGAAGTTGTTTCAGAAGTTGATCAAAGTCAACAAAAACGTCATGGGGAATTGGCTAACAAAGGTTTTCTGCAGATGCTGCAGAAACATTAATGAAAATAGTAAGCGATTCCATTTTTATTTGTTTTGGCTGAGCTCAATGTAGCCTATGGTAGGAGTACTGCAATCTAGTCCAATTAGCGTGCTTAGTCACTGACTCAGTGTTGCCAATTCCTCAGCTACAAAAGTAGTTAAGGTGTTCCTAAAGATGCCAGAAGTGGATTTCCAGGACTGGGCAACCAGTGAGCGGTTGGAACATAGGAAAAGCCCATGGCAGCATCCACTGATCATTGAGAGGATTAAATATGATAGTTGCTTTTTTCCAAAAGTATCGATCAACAGCAGAAAGACTTTTAGTTTTTCTGCTAAAAACTAGGTTTTTGGCAGAGCATTAACAGATTTTCTACTATAGATTTTCTTCTTTTACATGGAAGAAAATCTGAAGGGTCTGAGAAGTTTAAATATAGTAAGAGACTCATTAAATTAGCAATAGTAATGTTACTGGTCATATGGTCAGAGGGGTTTTTTTTCTAACATCTTTCTGTGGAAGAAATAACGAATTAAAGTTTGGACTTACCAAACACATGATGTCAAGATCAAACAATTTTTGTTGCGAAATACTTGGCCATTCAAATATTAAGTAATTAGTATATATTAATGCTTAAGTTTTGAAGCAAAAACATTTAAAATATAAGTGCAAATGTTTGTTCTGTATGAATACGGTCTCAGAAGGATAAATGCACAGACAAATCCAGTAAGAGAAAAAATAGCAAGGCTTTTATTATTAGAAAGTTTCAGAAAAGTTTGTCAATGTGACATTTTGCTTCAGAGAATACAGAAACACCATAATGTCACCTGGCCCGCTATACTTCAGATGTACTGGCTCCTGTGACTCAGACGGGGAGTTGCTTCAAGGGACGCCCTAAGGCTACGGGGCCTCAAAGAACTGGAAAATACACCCTTGACCGTCTTAAGAGCACTTTTCACTTCACAGTAAAAAGGCATTCTAACAAAGAGTCATTACTGAGCCAGCTCTGCTGAAGTCACTGTAATGTCAACTAGAATTTAGCATTTTCTTCAGAAAGGTTACTAAAGCTTTCTATACTGAGATTTGACTTTATGCGAAAGACATACAGGCTAATCAACAAAGAGTTTTGATTTGGTAAAAAAAAAAAAAAAAAGTTATAAGAACCATGCAGCAGTGAAATAGTTTTTAGGTAAGTGCAGTCACAGATTTTTAAAAAAATAAATCCACTTTTTCTCTGTAGCATCTACCTCTTCACATTCAGGAATCTAATCTACAGCAAGCACCGATGAGAGCTTTCACCCAAAGAAGAAGCAATCTAAATCTCTTCTTGGGCATTCTTGTTCCCTCAAGATGAATAAAATTCATTTTCAAGGTGGAAATAAAACTATCTTTTCCTGAAAATATTCCGCTAAATACACACATCTATATCCAAGACCTATATCCAGGCTGCTTACAAAATTATCTTAAGCAAAAATCCTGACTGGAAAATTTCAACCTTAAAGTTTTCATTTGCCGAAGGACAATGTCAAATGAAACATTGTCCATCTGTTCTGTGTCCGACCGCACTTCTCCCTCTGCCTCTCCTTCCCTCCCTTGGTGGGGGGGCCGAGGCGACCTGTGCATTACAAGCAGAGGGCTGATGATTACATTGTTGGACTGAGAGCGATGCTCATGGTGTTGTAATCCCAGCAGTAATCAATATCTCTGGCCGCTTTACCATCCCATCACTTCTCCAGAATGTAAAATATCCCAGAGCTACACTTAGCCAAAACTTTAATTATTCTTTCAAAGTCATATGTGGATGGCAACTACTACAAATAAATTACAATTAGTTTTTTCAAATGATTTACTAGGGCTTGACGGTAAATCATGTGTGGTGGCCATTTATGGTAAATTTATGGATTGTAATTTCTACCAATTTAGTTTTCTTTTTTGTGTAGTTAAAATATATTTAATTTAATTTAGAACCAAAATTTGTCATTAGTTTTTATATTTGGAATTGTTTAGATGACGTTGCTAATTGTTAGACCCTCCCATTAATTTGAGTAATTAAGAACACACCGGGTGCTTGGTGGGGGTGGATTGTTTGGCAAATGTTTGGTGTATGGACGGGAGGTTTGTAAATGATTTTTTGACCACTTTTTTGTATCACCTTTTTTTTGGATTACTGTTTTGGAAATAAATTGTATACTTTTACAAGACAAAGCAAGTCGAAAGTGCGTTCAAATCAGACCACCTGTTTACACCCACGGCCTTTGTTAGAATTTTTGGTTTTTAGAAATGGAAGGCCGCGACACAGAGTCTTGAGGCATTGAAGATCAGAAGTTATCAAAATCTTTTTTGAATGTCAAAACATGTGGCCAACCCTCAAGACCTGATTATTCGTCATGAAACATCAAAGTGCTGTTATTGATTCAGTGTTTGGCTCTCTTTTATTCCCTATCTGCTTACACACACATACTGCAGCTTACATAACCATTTTTATGTGAGACTGCTGCCAGTCATATGTAAAAAGACAGACTGATTAGACTACTCTTTATGGAGGGTACAGATTGCAAAAAAGAATAAAAAGATAAATTCACGCTACAATCTTCGCCTCACTTGGTGTCACCCCTAAGGTGAGCTAAATGTGATCAGTTTTCGGCATTAAAGCCTGTTTTTATATATAACCAAATCTTATTATTTCAAGGTAATTTACACTAAGGGCTTCTGGCCGGGTCCTGAAACTGGTAAACGGACCTGGTGGAGCACTAAGACTAAAATGAATGCACTTCAACAGTGCAATAGCTTCCACTTACAAGGTCACAGCTTCAGCAAACTTTCTACATCTCTGTACAGATCTCCACTCATCACATTCACCAGGTCAGTTTTCAACCAAACTATCAAGACATGCTGATGGGCTCGCACTGAACTAGACTGAGTATTTGGAATTAAGAAGAGCTGCTAAATGTGCCGTCAGTGGATGGGTGCAGGAATGGCGCAAAAACGTTGATTATAATGGGATGGCAGTGCCAAAGCGCCTGCAGTCGCCACTGAGCTGTATGTGGCTTTAAATTTTATTGCCTCTATAAATCAATCATAATCAACATGTTTTTTGTTAGATAAAATCCAAAAACCATTTAGGTGACAATCTGAAAAAGCATGTCAATCTGCATGCTTAACAAAGAAAAAAAAATTAATAATAAAAAAACTTTTCTGACCCATATCATACCATGTCTATGCCTTCCCTACCTGTTTAGTGGAGGGGTCCATCTCAATCTGATCATGAAGCTGGATGTTGTGGTGATGCTCAGTATTTGGATGGTTGTTCCCATGATGTTGTCCATCATACAGCACCATGGCGGGTACAGTCAGCTTCTGACCCTGTGAGTCCCAGGAGTGGATGAAGAAGTCCCGGTGACCCTCATGAAGGACAACTTGTCTCTTTACCTGGAGTAGAAAGGTCACAGTAACTTCAGCACAGCTTAATGTCAGAAGAGGGTTTGAAAATAGGACTTCAGGAAGATGGTCTTAAATCTATTGTTTCATTGAGCTTGTGACAAGCAGCCTCACAAGAAGGATTGTTTTTTTTTTTTATCTTTCTTTTCAAAATTTACTTAGCTTTGTAATTTTAGCAACACCTACCCATGCCTGCATTCCATCGCCTTATTTTCAGAAAAGTTCAAAACGACTTGAGTAAAGGCTGAGTTGTTTTTTCACACAAAGTGTTTTCAATAGGTAGGTTATACATACCGGAAAAATGTTCAGATATGGCTAAACTAAATCCACAAATATTTCAGGTAGCTGTGAGCGTGTTGTAGCCGTTTAATTTTTTCTTCTTTTTTTTTTTTTTTAAAAAAAAAGGCTTTTCTGGCTGTAGTGGCCTTTCTGGAGAGTGTTCACACAGATGTCTTATTGTTAAGGCCAACTTCTTAACAATAAGATGTTGGCCTTCTTATTGTAGTTCTCTACATTATTAAAATGTAGAGAACTACATTTTAATAATGATTGTTAGGTGTTGTAGCCCCAGAGGGCAGCATTGAGCTTCTAAATTCAGAGGAAATACTGATACAGCAAAGTTGGCAATGTAAAAAATCTTAATGTCCAT
Source organism: Brachyrhaphis terrabensis (assembly GCA_903067065.1). Classification (NCBI taxonomy): domain Eukaryota; kingdom Metazoa; phylum Chordata; class Actinopteri; order Cyprinodontiformes; family Poeciliidae; genus Brachyrhaphis; species Brachyrhaphis terrabensis. The sequence continues at coordinate 16,798 of CAEGAG010108607.1, read as the reverse complement.
AAAAAATGCTGAAGATGGAGGTGGTCTGTGCCATCATTGAATGCACTGTGTAAGAGGCAGGGTTATTGTACCATTTGAGCGTGTGGGCGGTGTTGAAAGCATGTCTACCAATGTAATTTTGATCAATTTTGAAATCCTGGAGCAGAATACTTCATTCTTCAGTTTTATTGTACTTTCCGGTCCACACATTCAACACTCACTGTGTATTTACATAGAAGTAAGAATGAAACATCTGGGTGAAGCAAAAATTTTCAATGTTTTTTGTGTTACAAACTTAATAGCTATGTACTCTTTACACTTAAAGCATTTGAAAATATATTTAAAAAATTAGCTGATGAAAGTTGATTGGATTTGGTTTTATTTAGGGGTATTTATACAAGAGCATACCACACAGTTCAGAACTGAAAACCATGCAATATTTCTATTCACTTCCCAATTATGCTCTACTTTGCTCCCTAAAATACTTTGTTTTGAGGTTCCAACCAACCAAAATGAGAAAATGTTCAAGAGGTGTGCATACTTCAGCAAGCAAATTAAGCAAAATGGCTTAAGAAAGTTTTGATGGGGAAAAAAATGCAATATTAGCGTCTTTTTTTTTTTTTTTAAACTACCCTGAACTTGTACATCAGCTGATACTTTTGCATCAGTACTGAAACTCAAATATGTAACATTTTGTAACATGTGCAACTATAATGATCTTTATGTAAACATAGACTGAATATCTCTCACTCACCGTTACTACACCATCTGTTTGGACCACAAATCGGCTGTCATCTGCGGTGAAAAGAAATCTGGTGCGGTCCGTGCAGTCACTGAAGCCAACTGGAAATCAACAAAAATCACAAATGTTCAGATACAGAAATAACTGAGTTATGCTGCCAATAACCAGGTGCTACTTCACAAGCAAATACAAAATACTTGAGTAAAATGCAAGAAGGTCTTGTGGTAAGTAATATTGTAAATGCTTAAGGTGCCATCCAAACTGAGTTTTTAGCTGTCATTGAGCAGCTAAACAAGTTTCTTCAAAAACACAACCTTACATTTCCTGTAAACTCAAGACTTTGTCCAGTCTACACTCAGTCAATTCAATTCCCTTTATTTCTAATACACCAATTTACTACAAATGTCTCAAGGCACTTTACCCACATTCATTTAATTCAATCACACATACATAGTTATCAAACAGAACATGAAGCTCAGTTCATAATCCAAACTAGTTTATAAGTTTTCTATTCAGGGAAACCCAGCAGATTGCATCAAGTCAACATATGTATGGTTCTACAAGTATCACTATATAACTCATTTAAATTTATGTTACCCACTTTCTATCAGTCTGTTTGGGAATGAAAAAGTCATGGAAAAGTCTGAAAAACAAGTTCTAATTGTTGCGTGGAGCTGAAATGTAGAAGCAGTGCATGGTTTATCACAATCAGGGCCCAACATAAAATGATTCTGCTGTAACCGCAAGTTAAACAAGTCAAACAAAGTGACAGCTAAAATAAATGTTGCAGCAAATAAGCAATAGAATGTACACAAGACAAACATAGAACCTAACTCTACTTTGTGCCAGCTTTTGTTCAGTGTGTGCAAAAGCATTTGAAAAACCAGCAGAACAAGTTCAGGGACAAGTAGAAACCTGACTGAAGATTACCTGAGCTGCAGAAATGAGTACAACTCGAGAACTGAACAACTACTCAATAGCTTCACAAAAATTATCCTTCAAAGCTAAAACACAAGTAGTATTAGAAACCAACAACAGCAATAAAAACAAGACATTGACATATTCTGTTCACGGAAGGCTCGCCATACCTTTGCCCAATCGGGTGCCTTGCTTCAGGTGTTTTCTGGTCACTTTGAATATTAACATCTCTGACTCAAATCCAGGCGCACATGATGACTCCTCTGCAGCCGCGGCCTGGAAGATAACAATGAGCATTTCATTCAGGCCTGCAATCATGGGTGTGTTAACAGGAGAATGCTCACACACAACTACTAATGGTTCTACAGTAGTGAAAAATTGTCAAATGATTGTGGATTAAACTGACTTTATTTTTAGGACAGCTTGAAAAAGCAGAGAAATGTCCAACATGTTGCTCAAACAGAAAGTACTTAGCAGTGACAATGTTGTGTCAACATCTCCATTTTAATAATGTAAGAGAAATAGCTTTAGGACAAGAGTAAAACTATATTTTCAAGATATTAATAGTAAAAAGCCAATAAGTTCTCACAATCAGTAGATGATACAGTTGTGTTTTTTTAAGGCCATGATTCAGAGGTAAGGTCTCAGGAATATCATGACTTTTAAAAGTCAGAAATGGAAGTTGTCGATAGCTCTTTTACCTTTTGGTAGGTAAATATAGTTAGCATAGAAGTTACAGAAAGGTGACAAACTAGCCACAGCGATTAAAAGCTGCCAACCCAGTTCCTGGTGACTTCAGCCATTTAAAAAAAACAACAGTTCATATCCATGGCACACAGCAGATTAATCAATTTTAACCCTTTACATTGTCACAAGAGGCCACTATTAGGTTTTATTTTTTTCTTTCAGCTATACAACTTTGTTATATTACTATGTGGCTTGATGTGACTTTGAGGTATCATGCATCAAACACTGTATCAGCTGTGATCCAAGTCTGTTATACATCCGCAAAGAGCAGAAAAAAACCAACTCAGTCTGCTAGTTGAACAAAAGCATAGATGACGCTATACATTACAGGAATGTTCCAGCAACAACTACTATACAACTGTCTAGTAACAAATATTCAACAGAAGAAACAGCAACAAGCTTAATAGTCTTTCTAGACTGTAGATAAATGATATCTGCTAATGTCACAGTGCATTGCAAAGGTTCAAATTATTCTTATATTCTCAGCATGCAAGAGCTTCTGTTTTGTCTTCAGCAATCACTGCCTAGAAAAATAAAATACTGATACTTAATTTGGGAATCTATATTACAAGCAAATAACGTACATAAAATTCCAGCCTTGCTTTGAACAGAAACCCACTTATTAAGAAAATCTACAGGATTCTAAACTGCTTACAGAGATCTATGAAAGGTTTTTTTGTTTTTTCTTTTTTAAGTTTTAATAACCTAAAATGTCAATAGATTAAATGATCAATTTTTGCTCCAGTCAGTTTCCTAGGTTGGGCAATATGGACTTAAAAATTTTAAATTACATTTTAAGTAATATCTATTGCAATAATAAGTTTGCTGATCCAATTTTTAATTCACCATTTTTATTGGATCTCTATATCTATCATTGCTTAAGGTGCAGAGCATCAAAAACTGAATACTGCTTCAAAATCGAAACCGAACTGGTATCAATAATGTTACGTCATTTCAATTTCATCCAGTTGTGAGACTAAACAGAAAGCAATTCTTACACTCAATCTTATTCCCAAATGTAGATGCTACATTTACAAGTTATATTTCTAACCATACCATTGGTTTTGGATTAGTAAACAGACTCAGGTAAATTTCATTACCAACACCTGGTGACTGACTTACCATAATTATTTTTATTTTTCACAACAGTGACAGAAACAATTGCAAACCCCTTCTTGTTCTATTGTGTTTTAGGTCTATAAAACTAAACAGTACCTTTATATCCAGCCAGCCTCCCAGAATGCCTTTCACTATAAAGCTGTTTACAACAAAAACTTCACATCTCGTTTATAAAACAACTTCAACTTTTATCAAGTTATTTTCTTCACACAAAGCAGCTTAAACGTTATTTTTTAAACCAATGTTAATTAAATTAACCATTGTTCGCATTTAATATTGCTATTGTTTTCCAGTCTCATGGTTGAACAAAATTGTGTTTTTACTGTTTACGAAGGTCTCGAGTGTTTATGTAATTAGTGCTACGCAATGATGGTTATTTAAAAAAATAGTCCAAACAACAAATTTCTACTGTTTGAAAGTCTATAGTGACGTCACCTGCCGTGTGGACGGGACCTCAATTTTAATTTCTAAAAAATCCAACATGGCGAGTCAGCCTGCAGTCAACGTCACCGACGGAAACAGGGCGAGGCTCTACTTTACCGTTGTACACCGCAACGACAATTATCCATGAAGCAATTAGTTAGAACCGTGTGCTTGTGAAGTCAGGATAGTTTTTATCAATTTTCACCTTTAACTTCACAGTCAACCCAAGACCCTCCTTATAGCTACTAACAACATCCACCAGATAACTGAAACCAAATTAAGTTTACCAACCTAAAAGCCTTTTTAAACGCTCTTTGAAAAACTGGATAGCAACACAAGTAAATAAACAGTAAACATTCAAAGTAAACGATATAATTAACAGCAAAATATGTCGAAGCAATATTTAAAATAAAAGTCAAAACAGCGGGGAAAAACTCCTACCTGAAAAATAACGAATAAAACTCCCAAAACCGCAAACCAGGCGGTCCCCATTTGTGTTTGAAGCCTCTTATTAAATCCTTCTAGTAGAAAAAAGCAACTTTCTTTGTATTCCGGTGCGCAGCGTCTCTCCTTCTCTACTCTGTAAGTAGTTCCAGCGATGAACGCGATCAGTTCCGCGAGCTGATTCAGGTACTCTCAGTGTGACGTCAGCTCACAGGTGCTCACCGATCCGGCTTCCTGATATGGTCACGAAGCGCCACACCTGAGGAAGCAGAAACCACTAAACCAGAAGTTTCGCCTACTTTTTTTTCTCTCGCAGATTTACAGAAGATAGCGGTCTGTGGCATCTATATGTGATTCACTGTAGACAGTGAGCTATGTTACCTTCAGTGAGTCTCATTTCCTTTAACTGACAATTTGTCCAATGAAGATCCCCCTCCCCCACCTCCCTCTCTCTCTTTCTTTCTCTCTTTGTCTCCCACCCACATACACAATCACAATCCTATTTCTAACTAACCACATATCAAATCAGTCCTTTAAATCTGCATTTAGCATATGACTATAATTTAAATATAAACAGAACAATAACTAGGTCATTAGACTCAAACTTAAAACCATAAACATATTGAGGTTTTAAAGCTGTCAAAGTAACTTAAGTTTCAAGTTCCCCATTTTCATTAAACAAAGAAAAGGAGCATATTTTTTGGCATCCAGGAAACGTTCGGAAAGCAAACACAGCTTTCATTAAGTTTCAGTTGACTAAACGTATATTTACATAGAAAACACTCATCCATAAGTCAACAAAATGGATGAAGATTGGTTTGTGGAACAATGTTGTCCATTGGGATCGATCTGGGGTGGCAGTCTTCTGTAAAATATTGCAGGGGCAAAGGAGTGGTTGTTTGTTATTGTGGAGTACTGTTGGTGTTCTGTATGGCATGGCTAGTGCAGTGGGTTGCCAGTTCAGTGACCGTTGCCACACTTGCTTTGTTGTCGTCCCTGGTTTGAGTTGTGTTTCTTGTCCTTACAGAGATTTTTAGGTGTTGACTCTCAGGTTAACCTTCCCTCCTTCAAGTTAAATGAGTTGCTACAGAAAGTTTATGCTTAGTTCACACGGCAACATTTTTAATGTAGATTTTTGACCTAAGTTTTCCCTTCTGACAATCTTAAGGACATAGAGATTATCAGGATGGTTCTTCTCATAATAATTTTCAGAGATATTCCGAGATATGTTAAGTGATCTGGTTCACTCTGAAGGACATTGGGATCTAAAATCTGGAATATTCAACATGTTATATTGTCCTGATCTGATATCACATCAGATGTCCCCGGTCAAATGTGACGTGTAGCCAATCAGAAAGTGAGGCGACTGAATGGCGCCCCAGAAAGTCCAGTTAATCTTTTTCTCCATCAAAAATGATCCATAGAGCAAGTTCATATTCTTTTTAAAGTCTCCAGAAACACCAGGAAAAGTAAGTTAATGTCTCTCTTCTCACTTTTTTTTTTGGAAAGAAAAGACAAATAACTTGACATGTCTGAATACTCACCAGATAAAGAGGCAAAGTTGTTTGTTGGCAGCACTGCTCAGCTCAAAGTGAAATACACCGGAGAGTTTTGTTGTTGTTTTTTGTACACCAAAAAGTCATTATATTTGTCTATTAAAATCTAGAAAAAGAAAGTATAAAAAAGTGATAATTTTACTTACAAGTAGGCTACATGTAGTGCATGGACTGAGAAAAAATGCTAATGTTTAATATTTACATGTAGTGGAGCACACCTCATGTGGGCTGATTGAGTCTCAAACTTGTCGTTTCGGACGGGTTAGAATTATGGGGTGATGGAGGATTTCAATTAGAATGAAGATTTCTGAGTTTCACTACTTCCATTTGTAAAGCTGATGGGAATGTTGCTACCGTTATTAACCTGTTGTATACTGAAAAGCTTTGAGTGAAAAATGGAGAGTTTTTGGAGAGCAGTCAAGTTACACAATCGCTCACCAGTCACTCCTCTTTCCCACACGTACAAAAGAGGGAGGAAAGAAACAAACAATCAATCTAAAGTCATCACCACTTACAATAAGGAAGATGTGACGGGAGAGGGACAAGACAGGAGGAGGAATGAGTTGGAAGAGTGGGAGGAAGACAGCAGTGTCAAATTACAGTTTAGAGCTTCTTGAGTTTAAAGGTTGAGTGATTCACTTCCTTTTAGTCTAAGCATGTGAAAACACATCCAAAAATGTCCATGCAGCAATTTCTTTTACCCTCCTATGAATATCCCGTTCTTAAAACAAAGTCCCTAAACCTAAAGAAATGTATGTTTGTCAATTTGCACCAATTTCAGATTTAAGCTGAAACAACTTTAAAATAAGATTTCAGATTGGATATTACTGAAAACTAACAGCATTAATGTGCAGTCAAAAAAGTATAAGTATAACTGGCAAGGCAGTGCTGTAAAAATGAGCACTTTACTGCTGCTGTCTTAAGTTCCACATACAATCCATTTCTAAGCCGCAGTAATTAGGACATTTTGATGAAGGACAAAAAAGTAAAGACGAGGGAGAAAAATGTTGGCTCAATCGGTTCAACGTTTTCATCACGATAGCCAAAAAAATGTTGAAATTGAATGTTTATGTCTGAACCCATGCAGCCCTATCCTAAGGGGATCAATAATATTTACTCTGATCAATAGAAAGATAAAAGATTAGTCCGAAATAGTTGAATATTCAATAGCAAAATTACAAAAATGTTTTTTATTCTTTTCATGAACATTCACATGTTCTGCTGAGAGATGGTAAAATCAGATATGATACAAAAATCATTTCACTTGACTAAATGTCAGAATAATTGTTCAATTGTTGCTTTCTTACATTTCTAAGGTTAATTTTTGCATGACCTTTTCTTGCGCTTTGAATGAGTTCAATTTTAAACTGTATGGCCGTGGTTCAATACTTGTCATCTTTAATAGTTACACACCTTGGTTATTTTGCAGTACTACACTCACACATCAGACTACCGCTCCATCACTTCACAGCAACATCAACCTAAAGCAAAGTTGATGTTGCTTTAGGTTTTACGATTTTGCTCTTTTTCCCCCAAATGTAACATTTATTGTTGAAGTCAAACAGTTCCATATTTGTTTCATGGACATATTGCCAAAAATTAAAGTAGTTATCTCTCAGGGAATTTGCAAACTGCAATCTGTCTTTTCATGTTTTGGATGAATGGCTTTTGAATAATTGTTTTCTTGCTCTCTGATTAACCTTTCAGCCGACGTCACTTTCTGGAACACACACCCTGTCTCCTTCCTGAGAAGGAGACATGACAACATTAGACTCTGAAGAATTAGAAAAAGTTGACAAGGTGCCAAAGCAGAGAGATTGTGAAGTTATCTATTAAGCATATTCTATGCTCTGTAGTTCTACGCTCTTAGATACAAAGTTTCATTTTCTTCTTTTTTCTGCTTAAAAAAACAATTCATGTAGCTGTGATGAAATGATTCCTGATTCCTATGATTACCACAGTATCAGTACAGCAGCAGTAATGCTAATTGAAAAAAAAAATTAAAATTTTTCATCGTAATTGCATATAGATGCAATGATTTTTTTGATCGTCTAATTATGCATCGTCTCGGACGTGAGGTAATTTGTGGATGTCAAAACCAACAAAGACCACCGAGTTCTATTTGGAGATGAACTATGAACTTTACAAAAGCACAAGGAAAGAAAGGAAACATGGCAGCAAAAAATAATAATAAAATGCATCTGACTGACCATGATGAACGGCAGCTATTCTTCAACAAACTGACTCAAAACAAAAAGATTCAAGGTGTTGCAATGGCGTAGTTAAAGTCCAGACCTCAACCTGATGTGAATATTGCATGACCTGTGCAAAATATCACTGAACTCTCTGTGAAGTGAAGCATTGAAGCGGAAAGAGCAAAACTGCCTCCGATGTGAAGGATTCATAACGTAGCGGGGAAAACTGCCAGTTCAAGGTCTTACCAGATTGTTATTTTTTTCCATGACGAATTCTTTAAAATCTTTTTTTTCCCTTAGTAACATTAAATAAATGTCAATAAAATTGCTATGTTTTAAGAAACTAAGCAGAAAAATGCAACATTTTTATCATTTGAAGATTTTACTCCTTTGCTACTGTAGCACATTTGGTGCATGAAATCATTTAATAATGCTCAAATATTATTAAATAAAGGCCGTTAAATTAACAAAAACTGTCTGAAAATAGTGACGTTTTACAGGCTGGAGTAAAGCAGCACTATGTAACTTTTGTAAAGAAGATGTTTTATTTACATATTTGTTAAAACTGTCACTATGTTGTGACAGCATAGAACGAGGCTGATAATGAACAGGCCATTTATCATTTCTTCAGACGGAGACAGCGGCTCGGGGAGGAGGTGGAGGAACCTGATCTTCACACAGATTATCTGTCTCATGCTATTCTGTGTCAGTTTCAGCAAATATGAAAGAAAAAAATGATTTTTATCAGTTACATACTGCAGCTTTAAGTAACACTGTTAAAAAAAGAAATTGGCATTTTGTTTTCACTCCACCTCACACATTTAGCGGAATAAGATTTTTCAGACAGGCTTAGGTTTATTGTTTTTTATTTTGAGTAACCTTAATCTTATCATCACAGAGGATTTATAATTTAAAACAATTTTAATAGCAAACACATCAATGTAATCAAAATAGGTTGTGTTTACTAAAATCTACGCAAACCAATTGCGTCAAAAGAATCTGCAGCATATAAAAACAAGAGGAGTTTCGTTGTGCGATTTAAGTAGTGCCAACCTAAAATATCTTGATACATTTTAATCGTACACAACATAGAAATCAAAGACATTTTGATATTTTAAGTAAACAATGTTGGGTAGATCTGGTAACATTTACTTCAGTAATGTTTTTGGGGAAAAAGGTATGAGTAATTTTACTGCACTGTACTTTTTCTTTAACTTGAGTAATATTACTATTGCTGCTCTGAATGGATTGATTTAGCATTTAATAGATTGGAAACATTAGATTCTTAGATTTCTGCAACCTATGAGCTAAAGTTTATGCAAATTTGAGTAGAATTATCAACATTTTGTATGCCACTGTCCTTATTGTTTATTTTGTGTTAATAAATGTTTTTATTTTATTTGAAAGCTTACCTAAATGTTTCTTTTTCTTTGTGTATTCATATTAAAGTAAAAGCTTGTCCACTCTGCTGCTCCCCCCTCTCCCCCCAGCATTAGATTTGTTATCCTACATACATGAAAGAAGCATGGTGTCATCAAAACATTTTATTTTTCAAGACTGAAATAATCACCTGTGCAAATGTTCAAAACGTTCTGCTGGTTTTGCTTGAGCAGAAATGGAGCACCAACCGGGCGTGTCCTAAAGGTTCAGAGTCAAACCTGCTGAGGTTTGCCAAACAGTTTTTTTCTGATTACAGTTGTGTGACTTTATTGAGAGTGAGGTTTTGCTAATTGTTGAAACTTTGATAGTCCAACATATCAAAGTTTCAGCTTTGGTTGAAGCTTGCAGAACCACAACTTCCACACGCCACAAAAAAGAATCTCCCTATCAGTAGATCACACACACAAAGCTGACCTCGCATCTGCCTGAGAGCGTCGGTCCGAGTTCTGATAATGACACATTCCCTCTATCGTCATTATATTCTTCTCCCTTTAAACCTCCCTTCACTCCTCTTTCTTTTTTTCCCTTCAATAAGCCACCTTGTCCGTTCACTATCACGCAGGAATGTGCAACAGCATCCAGACTCCACTTGGATTTCTTTGCGGTTTATTAACACACAAGGCAGCTGGGTCGTAGTAGGACAGAGTGTGTGAAACATTTTATATATATAAATCCTTTATTAGAGGAACTGAGAGAGGGAACCAATACACTGATGGCGATAAAGTCATGTTTACTGTGGAAGGAAAAGAAGTGAACAAAAACAAACAGAAAGGACACAAACCTTTATGTTGTTATATTGTAGCAATAAAACATGGATCCGTGTTCATAGAACAATGAACGCTCATCTCCCCCCCAACCCCCACATCTCGTCTCGGTTTGTGTTTCATGCTTACTCCTCACAATTCTTCAGTGTTTTTAGTTCACAGGCACCATTTCCTGAAGCGTGTCTCACTGTGCAGTTGGAGATTAGTTTTGCTACAAGCTTTCACCAAAACTCCCCGTCAATGAGTAACCGCACAAAGGTCGCCTCGGGAGAAACGGGAAGGCACTGTTTTCACTTTTTGTTCTGGGCAACAGAATACAGTACATCTAAAAAAAAATTAGGAATAATGTACGTATTTCTGGTAGAACTAATGATGCACGGTGCAATTCCACAGCTCTCCCCGAACCTCTCAGCCTCAGTTAATCTATTTTCTGTTTGAGATTTTATTTATTATTTTTTATTTGGTTTCACTTTGTGTCATGGAAAACATTATGACTGATCATTTTCAGCCTCTGCTCTGCAGCAACTTCCTGAATTCTCATGTATAACCGGAGCGCTGGACCAGGATTTGAAACCCTACAGTTTACTCCCATGTCCTCCACTGCATGTGGGATTCTTTCTCTCTGTCAAGGCCATTAGGGAGGGCTACCACTCAGATATCATGTCAATTATTAACCAGTTGGTCAATGATTAGAAGCCTGCAGTTTCTGCTTTAAACAGAGAATGATCTCATGAATTCAGAAGCAGGAAACACCACTGAGCACTTCTCCTCTTACATACGGAACATATTTTAAAAGATATGCTGGTCTGTGAATGTGCTAGTTTGTAAAACAGAGTCTTTACCAAACCCGGTGAATGTTAATTCCCTTTTTAACACCCGAGTTCAACTCGGATGAAGTCAGAATTATGTTTATCTGTACTCTATTTTCGACTTTTGCACCTGATTTCACACCTGCGCATGTAAAAATAAATACGTATATCTGGTACACATTCACATTCATGAAGATCAGTTTCTCTTCCTGTTTGTTTCCACAAATAAGACATTTCACAACATGTGGCGAGACGTGTGGGGTGGCGCAGGAGGCCGAGTCAAGCTGCGCTGCTGCTTCATGTGCAGATTGAAGTTAGTTTTTCACTTTGTCGGCTCCTCCTACAGTCATAGTGATGTTTGTTCTCGTAATATTCTTCTTATGTTTTTCTTGTTTGGGTAAGATCTCATGAAATCAAGTATTTCTAAGAGTATATTCTGTTCCTCATTTTGAAAAAAAAAGTACAAAAATATTTTACATAAAACATATATATATATATATATATATATATATATATATTTCTGTTTTTACCAATGTTTGCACCCCCTAAGCTATTACGGTACTTTATTGCAACACCATTTAATAAAATTGTAGCATTCAGTCTTATGGGGATCAAATGTGCCATTAGTTATTAATCATGTGATCAACCGTAAGGTTCAGCTGTCTTGGTAGGATCATCCTGTTTGCTCCTTGCATCCTTTAGCTGAAGCCATCATTTACAGAGATGTTACAAATTCTCCAAGAAATTCGTCATACAAAGGCATCAGACAGAGGAGGGTCTTAAATTAAATAAAGATCAACTTCAGTAATTGGGGGGAAAAAATGGCTTAACCATAACACTGCTACAACTTTCTATAACTGATAAAAGATAAAGTAGAAACAGAATCCTGTTATTTGACAGACTGTTCAGTTATAGTACATTCTCAGTTAGCTTTAGTCACACTCTTCACAGGATTAAAATGAAAATTTAATCTTGATTAAATCTTAATTTAATCAGATTTCATCCCCTGTGAACAAGAGTTTTAATCTCGTTTACATTTCTTGGTTGAAATGTCTTACTTATCATCATTCTACGCTACTTTTTTGATTTTACTAATTTATTCTGCATTTTTGTCATAGCTCTAGCTGATGAAAATAGTCATGCAAAAAAAATAAATAAAATAAAAACACCCAGGTCTCACTAAAACCCCCTAAAAAACCATGCAGTAAAACATGTTATGGTCTGAAACTGGTATTTCTGGTTTCAGTTCCAAATGATGCGTTGTCTTTGTTCCAGAGGACAAAAAAAAAAGAAAGAAAGAAAGAAACAGTACCCATAGTGAAACATGGGTCTGGTAGCATTATGGGGTTCCTTTAGTAAAGAATGACTACACCTTTGGGAAGTGGAGGAAACAATAAATAACTCTTAACTGGTCAGTTTTGGCCCAGAACCTTCAGGCGTCTGCTAGAAAGCTGAGGCTGAAGATTTGAGTCCAAACATGTCAAAACCAAAAAGAAAATGGCTTCTTTAGAAGAAAATGAGGGCACTGGGATGGCCTAGCCAGCAAGTAAATCTGACAGGAAATCTGTGTGGCCACATGAAGAAGAAACTGGAGAAGAGGAGTCATCACGGTCTGAGAGGCAAAGTGGGCAAATGTAAGCAAATCAAGACGGAGCGCTCTGACAGATTTGTACAACAGACTGAAAGCTGAAATTAAATCAGATTTTGGTTTAACAAAGTATTGGCTTAGAGTGTGTTAATGATGTTGTACAGTTGCAGTTATATTTATTGTTTTTGTTTAGATTTTGCCTTTTACAAATGTGTCTGTATTTCAGATTAATTTTACTGCACTTATGTCACATTATTAGCGGTGAACATGTTGAAATGATTCATCGTTCATTTGCCTTCTACACCTACTTACTCTTGCAGGGTGATGAGGAAGCTGGTGCCTGTCTCCATACACCCTGGACAGGTGGCTAGTCTGTTTACTGGACAACACAGAGACCCACAGGGTACATGTGAATCCTTTTGACGTGTCTTGATGTGATGATTTTAAATTGATGCTCATTTTCTGTCTCAACCTTGTTGAATGTTGAGCCTTTTCATGGTAAAATGGATCATTATGTTGTTACTATTGCCACATTTATCTCTCAGGTCTTGGGATCAGTTGACTCACTTTTAGTAAATCTTCACTCAGAGTTGTTTTCTCTGTAATTATTACAGTAATACACTATAGAGTATATTTTATTTCTTAACTAATTCAGAGAAACACTGGGGAACTTGTAAATAAAAGCGTAACCAAAATGCCAAACATTGCGAATGTATACTTTTGTAAAAAGAAGTGATATATTTGCACTTTTGTGAGAAGTGACTGTGCACGTAAAGCACCCTCTTGGTGCCTAGTGATGTTTGAGCGAGGGGACGTTGCAGGAAAAGCTCAGTGGGAAAGTCCGTTCGTCCACATAGAGGGACTTATCTATACATCTCTAGCTGGCAGGAGGATTAAAGCACTTTGATCATCCAGTAACACAGCACTTCCTGTTAAAAGCTCGTCATTAGGCTCCTCGCGAGCTTTTAGTTCCCATCAAAGATTCAAGGCAGTGAAGCAGTTTGCATTATCAGTGGTTTCACCTGAACACAGTCACATGACTTGAGGTCATGAGCGCACAGAGACAAACAGAGTTCTGAAGAAGAGCTGCAAGTTGAGACAGTTAAAACCGCGATATGTCTGACATGAGCTGATGTCAGGCTGGGTTGTGTTTCTGTGCCAGACAGGCCCAGTCAAAGTCCGAGTGGAATGTTTGTGTTCTGCGTTGTGCTGCCGGCTGCATTAAACTTGTGGTGAACATAGTACAGAGGAAGAAGAAATAAGAGCTGCTTCTAGTAACCGTTTCAGCCACTCCTTCTTTATATGGCTTATCGACATGTGATAAAGTGTTCCTGTTATCCTAAAAGCCTCTGGCATAGTTTCCCATCAACTTTCTTTTGTTTTTTTTACTCGTTTAATCCGAAGTTACTGGAATCCAGAGTCATATAAATAACAGCTGATCAGATTAAGGCGATTAGTGGGAGTTTCACTCTTAGGGAAAAAAAGAATGGATTAGTCACAATTGTCACAAAGTACACAAGGATGATAATTCAAGTAAGTTTAGTCAATTAATTAGGAAAAGTAATCTCAAAGAACCCTGTTGTCCAATTCAGTAAAATGAGAATGTTCAGTTTATGCACATATAGTCTAATCAGACAGACAGATTTATATCTAATTAAATACAATCCAAATTGACATAATGCAGTCAAATTGGAAAATAAACAGCTGTGGAGGAAATCTGCTCTTAATTTCAGGAATATTAATGGTTGCAAAAATAAATAAATAAATAAATAAAGAGCCAATGTCTGAAGGGAATAAAAAGTGGATAAAGATGTTATTCTGGGCAGCTTTATCAACTTAAGACAGAATATAACACAGATAACGTTACGAGCCAGTAGAAATCTTTGGGTCTGACTGTTTGTGATAACATTTGTCTTTCAGACGATGACTCATTAAAATGTGTTGTTTTTTTTTCTCATGTCCAGTTTCAGTATTTCAGATTGTGAAGAATCTGAAATATGTTCCAGAGCAGCTCTACTCTGCAGAAAGGAGAAGGGCGACAGCTCACTTTTCAGCAAAAAGGCAGTTTAAAGAGCTTTATATGATGAAAACATCAAACAATCAGAAACATTACACTGTAAAGAAAGTACAGAAAAGATCACAGTTTAAAACAAACCATGTTCAAGTTATTGTTGACCAAACAAATGGGTCTTTAGCCTTGATTTGAAGCAGGTTGGCCCAAGTCCAGTTCTCATTATCTACTATCCTGCAGCTTTCAGAAGTTCTCTGTTCTCCAGCACCCCTGAATCTAATGGCTCATCAGTGTCATTTATCTCTGCAGAGGCCTGGTGACGAGCCTTTCACTTGATTCAAGGGTATCGGAGGAGGGACGCATCTTAACGTTGTAGTAGATCTCAAGAACTGGACTTGAGCACCTCTGATTTAAAGGAACTAAGTGTTTCGGATATTTTGCAGTTTTCTGGAGGTTTGCTCCAAATTAGTGTGACACAAAAAAACTGAATGCTGCTTCCATGTTTGGTTCTAGTTCTGGGGATGCAGAGTAAACTTGAACCAGTGATCATGACATCATAACGGCCTAATTTACTTCATGAAATGAAGACTGGCCACATTTCTGTGTTTGTACGACCTGGAGTCGTTTTAACTATTTAAACAGTTTGATGACTGAATCTGTATTTTTGTGCTGAGGAGATGTGCAGATGTACCAGTGTGCAATCATTTGTCACTTGGAGATGCAAAGTTGCTACAACTGTGAGACGAGACGAGTAGAAACCAAGAAGCAGCAGGGAGCAGTTAGCTTTGGCTCCTGGAGGCAACAGTGGCCCCAGGCAGACAGACACCATGGACCCCCACAGAGCAGCAATACCCCAGACAAAGAGGCGCCGTCAGGCTGAAGAGACACAGGCACCAAACGTCCCAATGAAGCCCCAAGTACCATCCAGTTCTGTTGAGGAGGAAACTGAAAATAAAATTCTTGTATTTGCGAGTATGAAAGCAAAATGTCTCTGGATCTTTTTTGTAGACATCTGGGAGCCGACCTGACTGGACTTTTATTGAAATAGACTGATTTTATTGAAATCTGGGATCACCTACTACATTATGTATATTATAACTTCATTTGATATTACAAATATAAGTAACTGTAATATTAATAGGGTAACTTGTGAACGTTTTATTTTGATGTTTCAGTTGTTTGCTACTTTAAAGAATGTATAAATTTTACATGACGTAGCTTTTTTGTCCTGTGCTGGTGATTTATTTAGTGTTTATTTAACCAACATACTTCATAATGATCTTTTGTTATAATCATTGTCACTCCATGTTATGAACAGAAAAGCCTAAGCAGGGACAAGGATTTCAAATTGGCATAAATTCTGTGTGTAGTTTCAATTCTATACCCTGTGACAAATACATCCCAAAAAATATACATTCACTTTATGCAAATCTTGAAAGTAGCTGGTTTTATTGCTGGTTTTAGTTTTTGTCTTACTATGTGAAGCATGCTGGTCAAATGAGATTCTTTGATCCCGAGTTCTGTGAACAGTAAGGCCGCCAGAACAAGAGAAGAAGCTGATTGCTGCCGAGCTCCAACAACAAGTTGTTCCCGTTATTTCTAATTAATAAATAGATTTAAAAACCTCATCAGAACATGTGTAGAAATTCTGTGGTAAAAAAAAAATTCCCAGAAGACTTGCAGGTCACGAATGAGTGACCTTCATATGATTCGATGACAGTCTTCCTTTATGCAACTTCCTGTGTGTGTCTTTCGCCTGGAAGGGGCTTGTGATTGTGAGTCTGTCAGTCATGCTGTGTGAACCGAAAGTTCCTGCTTTGTTTCAGGTCAGGTACTTCTCTTATTTCAACCAAATACGTTTGTGCTGTATGTGTTTCCCATCAGAGACGTTACATTGTATTTTTCAGTAGGGAGTATGAGATACATGTTATCTCTGCTGAGCATTTAGCTGAAAACAAGCAACGTGTTTTAAAACCTGTTAACCTCCACCCGCCAGAAGCTTATGCACAATTGTTTTACATTCCCAAATGCCAATGGTCACAAAAATAGTATACTAACTCCCA